>BSQZ01000010.1:2347500-2427500 GCA_033239005.1 Lamellibrachia satsuma | reverse complement strand
GCAATATAGTTACAGGAATTATTCAACATTGACTATTGGATTAGTCGACCGAAGTCCAAATATAAACGAAGATGATAACACAAAAATGCAAAACGCTATAAAGGAAGTGAGTAAAGGGGAATGTAAAACAATGGGAGAATTTAGCCACAGACACATACAATGGAAATCTCTATTTTTAATACAGGAGAGCTTCCTTACTCAACACGTGCTAGAACCAACCAGGGGAGAGAATGTATTAGATATAGTTTTGTCTTCACAAAATGAATTAGTGTACAATCTCAACTTACACGAAGCATTGAGTAACACAGTGATCATAATCAAATACTTTTTTTTACATCAAAGTAAAATCAGAAAGTAAAAATAAAACAAAAATACAGGAGAAACTTCAAACCACAAAGGTATCTATAAAGATGAGAAAATACTTAGCAAGGCTATATTGGAATAACATGTTGAGAAATAAGACAGCAATTGAATGCTGGAACATTTTAAAATATAAAATTGAGAGTATCATTGATCAATTTGTTCCCTTGAAAAACCAAGGAAAACGGTCTAGAAAGAAACACTTTTCAAAAGAAGCTATTCGAAAATAGCGTACAAGCAGATTATATTGGGGGTTATAGGCGTACCAGAAAGGATGAAGACTACACAAATTACAAAGAGCACATAGCGCAGTTACGACTGAAATTAGACAACCTAAAGAAGCTATATATGAGTAAAAATTAACATGTAGGTGACATGAGAAATGACAGCAAGAGTGTCTACGCACATGTCATAAGTAAACAAAACGTGCGAAACAAGGATGTATTACTAGAAGACAGTGCTGGAAATATAATAACACAATGCGGAAGACCTAAATGAATACTTCAGTTCAGTGTTTATCAGAGAGGATAATAATTCATTACCAGTTCCAGATGCTAAAGTTCAGCAGGCTAAATCGGACTATATAGGGCAGTTAATTGTAACTCCAGAAATGATAGCTAAGAAAGTAAAGGCAATGAAGGATAATAAATCACCTGGAGTGGTTGGAATTCCGCCAACAATACTAATGGAAACAGTACAACAAATATGATATGATGAACAAAACATCATATCATTATTTAAAAATGGTTTGAGAAATAAGTCAGATAATTACAGACCAGTGAGTTTAACATCAGTGATTTGTATTGGATGGCAATCTTGTTAACTCATGTTAACTCTCACTTGTAGAGAGCATGAGCGGCCTCCCCTCAATACTTCCCGTCAAGCAAGCGCTGAGGTTGGCGCGAGACACGCAAGATGTCGACACAATCGTTGAACTGACGAAGCACAGCGACGCCACCGTTCGCCAGAGGGCGCTGAAGGAGATGTGCCCGTGTCGCGTGCACGGAGACATCGCGGCGTTCTGGAAGCGGCTGTTTGAGGTGGCAGCGACCGACCCGGTGCCGAACGTCCGGCGGCAGGCACTGCACAACATGTGTGATGGATCGCCGCCTCACCTCGAGCTGAAAGTCGCAGAGGCGCTTGACCAGTTCAACCGCGACCGAGACCCCGGCATTCGGCGGATGGCGCACAAGGCCCTCACCGCCTACAGGAAGACGGGCAAATGGAATGTCCTCTAATACACGCATCGATGTTATCACCACCTACAGGAAGACGGGCAAGCGGAATATCATTTAACACGGGCATCGAGGCCCTCACCGCCTACAGAAAGACGGGCAAATGGAATGTCCTCTAATACACGCATCGATGTTATCACCACCTACAGGAAGACGGGCAAGCGGAATATCATTTAACACGGGCATCGAGGCCCTCACCGCCTACAGAAAGACGGGCAAATGGAATGTCCTCTAATACACGCATCGATGTTATCACCACCTACAGGAAGACGGGCAAGTGGAATATCATTTAACACAGGAATCGCGGCCCTCACCGTGAAGTACTCATTTAGTACACACACCTGTCACACATACCTTAAACCCTCGTCGACATCAGGAAAACGGGCATGTGACTTGTAACACAGGCCCCGATACCATTACCATCTAGGCCCTAGAGGAAGACAGGCATGTGGATCGAGTGTCATATAACAAAGGCTTCGATGTCATTATCATCTAGGCCCTGCGGGAAGACGGGCATGTGGAATGATCTCTGCAGACAGTGCATGCCTCGAGGCAAGAAGGTGGGATGTGGATCGCGTGTCGTATAACACAAGCATCGAGGCACAACGTGTAACCCACAAAATGTTGATGATAATCATCCGTGTGCGCTAATCAATAAAAATGCTTCAGATGTGAAGAACACACTCATGCGATGTAACTTGTCCGATATACCGCTTTGGTAATTACAGCACTGATTCGACTAGACGACAGTGGATATTTTGTTGTAATGTGACTGTATGTGCTTTATGAAAAAAGTACCTCCGTAATTATTATCAAGTAAAAACAATTCATAAGCGTGTCACTTAATAAACAAATGTGTTTGTCTACAGATGGGATACGCGTGTGCGATGCAGTCCCTCTCAGGCTCATTGTCATATGATAACTTGTCAAGTTAGCGATGCTAACTGCCGGACTTCCTTGTTAGGCATAACTTATTAAATCCATATCAACATAGATTACTAAAAGCGAGGTCATGCTTAACACAAATATGTGATCACCGGTATATATTACCTACTAAAATGTTCATAAAGCCTTCGACATGGTGTCGCATCAAAGATTACTATATAAAAGTGATTTTGAAACCTCCATTCAGCCACACGCACGCACGCACGCACGCACGCACGCACGCACGCACGCACGCACGCACGCACACACACACACACACACACACACATAAATGCATACTTGTTGTATCCCACTCAAAAGTGATTTCCAGTTTGAAACCTCCCCATCTACTATAACATGCTGTCTTGTGTGAGTCAGCCTTTTTCTATCCAGTCGATTAAGCCACCCACGATACCATGAGCTTTTTATTTAAGTTAATCTTTGATGTGGCACTTTGTCGAAAGCTTTATAAAAAATAAGTACATAATATCTACTGGTGATTCCTTCAGTACGTTGCTTGTACTGAAATTTGCGTTTGACACAAAAGTGCTTAGAAATATTTACAATGATATTGATAAACAACATTTACAAAACGATCTAGACAAATTAGTTACATGGTCCGAAAAATAGCAGATGTTATTAAATTTTGGGAAATGTAACACAGGACTCAGGAATTTGGATGTAAACAATGAAATTGGATATATTGTACTAAGAACTAACGTAAAAAACGACATTGGAGTAACAGTACGTGCTGATATGAACGTTTCAGAGCAGTGTGGTATTTCACCTTCAAAGGGTAATACAATTCTTGGGTTGGTTAGGAGAAATTTAACATACACTGAAAAAAGCTAATTATACCTCTGAATAAAGCAATAATTGGGTCTCGTTTAGAATATGTTATACAAGCTTGGAGACCATGTCGTAAGAAGGATATAGATAAGCTTGAACGAATATATAGGAGAGCCAAAAAAAATTATTTTAGAGAGACCTCAGTTATGAAGAACGCCTAACAGAGACAAGGGGGTTAAGAGGAGATCAAATTGAAGTTTTTAAATATTGAATGGGTATGAAAATATTGATAGAAATATTGTTTCTCACTCAAGAAAGATAGTAGAACTAGAGGACATGAGGTGACATTAGTAAATGAGCAGTGTATATTGGATATCAGGAAGTTCTCGTTCTCACAGAAGACAACAAATGAATGGAACAAATTATCTACAGAATATGTAACCGCTAGCAGCGTGCATATGTTTTAAAACAAGGTTGACACATATCTCAGGAGGGCGGTTTACACATACATGAAAATTTTTTTGACTCTCTATAAGCGAATGGCTTCCTTGTCCACTTGCCATCTGGGCCTTTGCCTGGGATGGCAATTTTTTTAAATACTGTTATATTTTCATTATCACATTATATTATACATTACATTATATTAGGATTTTCAGCAGTTTCATATCATGCTTAATTTGGGGTCCACCCAAGCAAGCATACACGTTTCTAAATATAACGCTCATAAAAGGTCAGTCTCATAATTGTATATATATACTGTGGACCCCGTTTAACAGAATAACTTCTGACCAGAACAGTTTGATTCTGCTAAGTGGCTGATTATCTTAAGCGGCGTAATTAAACACAGCTGGACTAGAGAATGATTCCGTTCCAGCCAATAATTTTAATTCTGCTGAGTGGTTGATTTTGTTACCCATGATTCTGGAAAGGGGTTTTCCAACTAGTAATTTCAGAATTTATTATTATACAATTATTACCCGCAGATTCATTCACAATTACTTCAACGGGAAGAAATGCGATTTGTGCCACGTAATTGAATGCACGCAGTTCGCCGAATCCGTCACGTGATCTCACAACATAGTCACCAGTTAACCTTTCAATTGGATGTCCTCCTCCGTATTAATGACGGGGGTGTGGCAAGGGTTTCAACCTCCCATTTCCCACCTGTTTTGGGGATCAGCATAAAACATTTCACGTGTTTTGGGGGCCAACGTCCCACATCCCATCAATGTTGAGAGTCCACCTCCCACCTCCCACCAATTTCTCGTCCTAATTATTTTTGAGGCGAACGTCCCACCTCCCATATTTGTTAACACTAACTTTCCAAATCGCACTTTCTGCCGCACCCATGCACTCATTAATGGGACGTACAAATCAGTTATTTTAAATAAGCCAGAACAAATATGGATGCCTGACATTGTGTTCTATGTGAATATAATAATATAGTGTTTGTGTTTACGTATGTTTTGATGAAGTGCCTATAAAGATATGTTTTGATGAAGTGCCTATACTGATATGTTTTGATGAAGTGCCTATAATGATATGAACTGTCGTGTTTTATGTTTATGTTGAATTATGCTGTTGAATGGGTCATTTATTTATTTAATACATCCGTTAATTTTAATCCGATGGACGCTTCACTAACATGCGGTGATGTTAAGAAACAACAACATTACTTGATTTAGTCTCCCGATATAATATTATAGTGGCACTAATGTAGCTCGACACCCTATTACGTGCCGAGCCCCAGTCGACATGGCGGCAATCTTTTCACTAAGCACGTAGCGCGACATCAGAGTATATCAGATCAAATACTATTTTAATTATAGTAACCTGTTGTTCTTTCGCCGTTGGTACCAGTAACGTACGAACAGATGAATACGCAATCAACTCGCCCGAAGAACGGGTTTTAATGTAAGGTTTCCGCACGGGCACAAACGACTCGTCCCTCTTGGTTATGTCGTGAAAGAATAGCCGGACGCAATGCTAAGACGGGAGGCAATGATCAAAGAACTAGGCGCCAGAGAAAATCACTCATAATCAAGTGCACACAAAGACTGTTAGACGCCGGTGGCGCTGCCAGACGAACAGCGAGCGCGCCGTAGGGCGTTCGTTGGTCGCTAGGGACTTTGCCTTTAAACGGTCGCTACGTGGCAACACGGTAACGTCACGCCCGCTGGCGATTGTTGAAAAGTTAGTTACTGTTGTATTATTCTGTTTTAACAATTAATATGCAGGTGCCTGCAGCATCGGCGATTCCTCTTTCTTTGTTATCAACATCCAGGGAATTACTAAATTTACGTAAGATGATAATAGCAAAACTGAAATGCACCAGGTGGCATTGACTAGTTCATGAATCCTATGACAGGGCCTACGTAAGCGGCGTGGTGATGCAATTAAACAAACAAGGCCATTTACAGCAAGGAAAACAACTATAAAGACATCATACTCTAAACATTCGTCCCGAGTTTCCGAAACGTCTGGTCAAAAGGCAAGAACGTTGTTAAGGACGAAACTATTGACTTGTTTTGTGCTTAGACAATCCTAGACGTCACAATAACAGCCTCACGCGCTTTCATGAGCTCAACTTTCTATAAACATTAATGATACATCGCGTATGAATATAATAGTTATATGGTTATATTGAAGTGCATTACATTCCGACGTACACTTTGGTCGGTTAGTCTAGTTTAGTTACTGGTACAACAGTGACATTGTCATGTGTATTTCATAAAGGTTGAACAGCGATAAACAATGCTATTGACAAGGCCAACGCGAACGTCTATACACTCTGCAAGACATTTAAGCGCATAAAATAACAAAAAACGTATCTGAATAGTTTTTTCAAATGATTTCATAGAGTATTTGTAGTTTCACAAACCTAATATAATGCATTTGCATATAAAAAGCATGAAAAGAATTTTGAACTACATAATCTAAAAATCGTGCATATTCTCTATACTAGTGCATCCAAACGCGCACAAGCACGCACGCACGCACACATACACACTCAAACAAGCATCCCATCCGTAAGTTGTTGAAGGTTTACTGTTGAAAGGCGCCTCGAGCTAGTCGTAAACCTGTCGTGATTCTCGGAGGCCGGGCGAATGCGTCGACAGGCCGCGGCGCCGTTCTACGGGTCACATCGCTCCAGGAGGGTTGATCTTATCAAATAAGGTGCATCGAAAACACGTTAAAAGACAGAGACAAATGCCGTAACGCGATACATGAATGGCGCAACGACAGGGTGTCGGCCGAAAGGCAGCTCCTCACACAATATTGTCTTACGGACGACGATTAAATATCGCCATGCCAGTTTATATTTCCTCTAGTACTGTAGTAGGTGTTATGACGCGCATTACGAAATTGTCACAAATACGGGTGACGACTCGATCGAGTTGACAAGTTCAGCCACCGGCCTACCGTTGTTAAACGTTGTCAACACCGTCGTATTTTTCACGCACGCACGCAAGCACACACGCACGCGCACGCGCACGCGCACGCGCACGCGCACACGCTCACGCACACGCTCACGCACACGCACACGCACACGCACACGCACACGCACACGCACACACCTTTGAACTAGGGAAGGCGTTAGAGCACAGAGACAGAACCGTCGGTCAATCACGTTTACATGTACACAACAAACGTACACTCATACCCTAAGACAGCGTGCCTCAACCGGGGGTCGTCGGCCAACTGGGGGTCCGCAGAGAACTGCCAAGGGGGGTCCGCGAGGTGGCAGGAAAAATTATAGTTTTAAATTACCTGGTAAAATTAAAATAAATTAAAGTTTCTGACCTAACTATGACCACCAATAGCCGCCAAACTTCTCCTCGTGTATCTACTGTACGTATAGACACATCACGTTAACAAAACCATAAATTTACTGCCGTATAACGATCGAGAAATGAAAACTAAACGCAAAGCTCCACGATTACCATACGCAATAGTTTCGCAATACTTTCACAGTGAATCCGCCAGGTGCTACTACAAGCAGCGCCTCTTGCGGATTCATTGTGGAGCTTTGCGGCGAACTTTTTGGAGCTGTGCATCGTCGAACGGAGAAGAAAATGGACACATTTTTTTACTCGTCCATCTTCCTCAAAACAAGTGCCAGTAAATATAAGCTGACATATTGATATACTGTGACATTTATTTCATTTAAATATGTGTGTTTGATTAGTAATAGTTAATAAGCAGTGTAATGGCACTAGCAACAGCAAATGGTACTAGCAGCAGCAAATGGCACTAGCAGCAGCAAATGGCACTAGCAGCAGCAAATGTCACTAGCAACAGCAAACGGCACCAGCAGCAGCAAATGGCACTAGCAGCAGAAAATGGCACTAGCAACAGCAAACACGTTTTTTTAATGTTTAATAAACACATACATTTTAAAAGCAATAACTTTTAACATCGTTTTAGCAAAAAGGCGGATGGATGCCATATTTTATGTAAGGGGGGTCCCTGGAATGTTGTATTGGACACAGGGGGCCTTGGAAGCAAAAAGGTTGCTGGCCCTAAAACACATAGCTCCGTATTGCCAGTTCGTTTTGTGTACATATAATTATTTGCAATTTCGAATGAGCATTGTTTTAATGTCGTTTTAATGTCGTATCATTACGCCAGTTCTTACAATAGATTAGGAATGGTGGAATTGTTGTCTTCCATGAAGAGATGTGCCCTGGCTGAGACTACGAACACTGCTGTAAAAAAAGACCTCCACACATCCAACTGACAGTGACCATCCCAGTTGCGCGAAACTTCCGATGTAACACGTGCATCTTTGTCTCATTTAGCAATGACGCTTCAGAGAGTGTGTGTGTCTATATGTCTATATGTCTATATGTCTACGTCATCACAAATGTGTTGGCCGTTTCATATGGTGAAGACGGCGGTGGCACAGGCGACTCTCTTTCTCTTTCTCTTATTTATATTTATATGTTTGCTGCTAATTTATCCTACATATACGATTAATGTCCATGTTCCACTCCCATATAACAATGCAGACCACAAAGAGGCACACCTCTTTTCTTATATATTCTGCATTGTTATATATCTACTCTTCAGAATGCTTGATAAATCCTAGATTGTTTACATTTCTATTGCAATCCTGTTCTTAATTTCTTAATGACTTCGATGCGACAGTATAGCGGCAATAGGTCACTCTTGTTCATATCAATATAATAATGTATTAAATTGTGGCATATATCATCCAGGCTTTCGTGCCAAATGTGAATTGTGACAGAGTCTATGATACTAATTGGTAATTGATCATGAAGTTTAAAATATATAGTAAAATGCGTATGTAACATAACAACCGTTATGAAAGGAACACCCGGTAATGCTAAAGAAGACAAACATATTCGAAGTTTGTTTGATACGACAAAGCAATCCTTTTTTCTAAGAAATTTAACAGTAAAATGTCACTACGTAAAAACACAAATACATCACTACATTGCTCTCAATACAATTATTATAATTATGTTAACATCAAACAAACTGTATGCTTTTCAACATAATTAATCGTGCTTGACAAATGCTGTCTGCAAATGATTTTATAACTGTTTTCCTTGGCAGGAACATGACGGCACATTCGTTATATTTATATACAGTTGCAGACCGGCTAACGGCGCCAAGCCTGAGCACGGGGTGCTAGAAAGACCTTCCGGAAGTCAACAAGTAAACACGTCGGGGACCATTAATCACGGGCCTGATTTATGGTCACATCCGGCACACGCCAGCCTCGTGTCGCTGGAGGTCTGTGCGGGGTGTCACCTGTAGCAAGTATTTGTCGTACTGGATGACAAAATTTCCACACCTCTGTGAATAATTTATCATGATTTAGGCTGCCTTTATATTTTTATGTGAATGAAAAAGAGGACGGCGGAGTGTAGGTGATTAAAGGGTCGGCGGTCAGCTTATGACTTGTGAGTCACACAGCTCGAATGAAAAAATCACATGTAATTAATATTGTTGTCATTAATATTGAACGTGCCATTCTCTCCAATGGTGGTCTAGCCTCACACAATAGACAACGACGTACAGCCGATGATGATGATGATGATGGTCTTTGAATTAAGATATGTTCTATCTTTAAACATATGACTATTCCAAATGATGCATAGAACACGGATACTAAATTTAACTATTAATTCACGACGCTTTTATTATTCGTTTAATAAATGTAAAAAAGTGTTATTCCGTTGTATTATCAACCGTGGTTTATCTATGCTAGAGGATGCGCTTTGTGGCGACTAATCTAAGAACATATAATATTCAGCAGACGCACCTGGCATCTTTTTCGACTACAGATGCATTTAATATTATTTTTGTTGCCGTGTTCTTTAGATTAATTCAGGCACTGTTGTAGCATTTTAGTATTTTGGAACTGCTCCTGCAGTTGAGTTGAAGGACAACAGCAGTTCACAATCCTCTCTTTGCAAATAGAATCAAGTTTCACGGTCAACATAATTGGTTTCCCCGGTGCTCTATATAGGTCAGTAAAATGTGTCAGTAAATTTGATATTGTGACACAACATATCCAGGTGATGTAATCGAATGACGTGTAGCCACGTAGTTTGATTAACTGTCCCAGTAATCAAATTACATGGAATCCAATTTGATGTGCCTCGGAAGTGTCCCTTTGGAAACAAGTCGTCTAACCATACATGTCTTTGTGTCGAGATGGGCATGTAAAATATAGCATAAGTTAAGCGAGGTAAATAATAAATTGTTGCTGAAACGCATACTGCATAATATGTAATTTAGTGAAATCGTGAAAAGTCGAAACCTTTGTGAACTGAAAATAATGCGGTGGTTCAATATACACCTGTACCCATGAAAACTTCATCGTTAATTCGAAACCCTCGTGATGCAATATGTTGATTAGATTTGTTTAAAGTTTTATGTTGGTGTGTGTGTGTGTGTGCGTGTGTGTGTGTACGTGCGTGTGTGTGTGTGTGTGTGCGTGCGTGCGTGCGCGTGCCTGTGCGTGGGTGTGTGCGATGTAACAAGGGAGTGTTGACGGCAGAGGATGAGAATCAACACAAGAACGCAAGAGGGCAGCAGAGAACAGGTGTTGAACAGGAAGTCTAGGTTGTGATTCAAACAACCAACCACGGAGGAGACGAAGCAGACTGAACAATTTTGACAGCCGAATGCTGGATGCTTTTTATAGCAATATCACAATCTTCTTATTTTCTCCAGCTGTCGTCTGGGTGCATTGAACAACGGCGAGTGTAGCTTCTGTACATTAGACGGCTGCTGTCATTTTTACAAAGGTCAGCAGGCCTTCGTGTTTATTGCGTTCTGCTAGTTTTAAGCACCATTATGTTTATGACATGTTGTATATAATGACATCATCATATATTAACATAATTATTTTACCAGTCACGGTTACCTGAACATAATGCTAAGTCGTCCAACGGACATAAAATTGGTTAATGTTTCAATACAATATTACATTTTAACAGCACTGCATAGAAATGTCACACCGCCCCGTTTCCCGTGACCAACGGCCGCACATTCACCGTGTCTTGATCCTCTCATAAATCACGACTGTGGCGATCCACCGTGACGTGTTAGTGTGCGCGTTCACAACAGAGACACAGGTCCGTTTCACGGAGGCTGGCCAGAAGACATCAGCGGCGCGTGCGCGTTCTGCGGGGTGTGATGGAATGACGGCACTCCAGTCCGCGCGGGGGTCGTCGCCAGCGCTAGGCGTCAACGGAGCCTTTGTGAGGAGGCGCGCACAAATTAGCACGCACAATTTGTCGCCAACTTTCTCCGGCGCCGCGGAATTTGAATGGTGTGAAACTTGAACAGATGTTTCCAACCGGTCAGCTAACTTCGTCTTTGTGTCGCTATTCGACGCACACAACGGTCGTCTCTGTCGACTTCACGGTGGTCGTGACCTCTAGAAGACCCTAATTACATGTTAAACCCGAATTTGTTGTAGACCATTCGTGTTGCGTTGTTACTCTGAAGTTCCAAAAGTCAGCACGAGTTAGCGATGTTGTTCTTGTCAATAGATGCACATACATTTTGAAGAAATACGATATTTCAAACATGGTCTGAAAACAATAAAACATGCAACTAGGGCCAGAAGAAATAAGATATCTTAAAACGGGATCGGACGAAACACAACGTCATCAAACAGGATCAGAAGAAATAAGACATATTCAAACAGGGCCAGAAGGAATAACATATCTTCGAACAGGGTCAGAATAAATAAGACACATTGAAACAATGCCAGACGAAACGAGATATATTCGAAAAGGGCCAGAAGAAAATAAGTCATCTTCAAACAGCGCCAGACGGAAATACTAACGGTCACTAGCTTTGTTTTCTCCACAATAAACGGTGTTAAGTTCATAAACAATTTGGCCTACTGTTGGATTATTACTTTTCTGCTGCTCGGTGGCATTATCAGCTTGTCTGACCACTTTCTCCCAGCGCCGTGTATTCCACCCTACAGATGACGCCGTCCTAAGGTAACTGGGCGTTCCCTGACCGGGTTCAATCGGATGCCACACCCGCAGAAACGTCGTCGATTCCGACAAGAATTCGTCGCTGTCACTTGAAACGAAGCAAAATTTTTTGTCAAGCGTAGCAGAGAAACGGTCGGGTAAGTTTTGATAGTTTTAGTACTGTTTTGTCGATGGAGCGATACAAACTACAGACGCACCGGCGAGGGACGATTTCACGCCCGACCACGTTCGTCCCGGCGTTGGCGAAAGAACCGGGTGACTCGAATCTTCTCCACCCCACTGCATCGGTCCTCCTCTCGGGACATTAGGCACGGACGGGCGTCGGGGGGGGGGGGGGCGAGCCGGGGGAGGAGGTGAGGTGGAGGTGATAGGACAAGGGGTGGTGGTATCGGTGCAACGGTCGTTGTTTGAATTGTGCTATGAAACTGTAGGTGTGTAAATGATAGAGATAGCAGTACTTGGTTAGGATTACAGAAAAACACGTACAAAACACGTACAAAACACGTACAAAACACGTACAAAACACTACAAACACGTAGGAACACGTAGAAACACATGGAAACACACATAGATACAAACAAATACACATAAACGCACATAGACACAAACAAACACGCGAACACTCGAACACGCGCGTGCACACACACGCACACGCACGCACACGCACACCTGCACCTATTCCCGACTTTCCTGTAGTCTCTAATGTCGGTGTCAGAATCAATGGTCGAAACTGAGACAAAGGGGAAGGTCTGCAGGTCCTGAACGGAGGGCCGTAGAGCGGCCGATCGAGGCGATGTAGCGAAGTGTTCGGCCGCTTATCAGCGCGTCGTTTCCCGTGAAGCTACGCCTCGTCTTGCAAGGTATCAACACAGGCGCAGATAAGACACGCCCGCCGCTTGAAGATGCGCCCCGCAAGTCAACAGTTAAGAAACCCGAGCCTACACAGAGCGGCCTTTGTCGCCGCTAGATGACACCAGATATGACTGTAACGGTCCGACGCGCGACCCGCCTCGCGAGCTTCGTGTACGGACTTGCCACGACATATCTCTGGTGCGAGCAAAGACTCGTGGCCCAGGGGCTTGCTTGAGTCACACACGAACACTTTATTTTCTTGGGTGTGGCAATGCTAGCAACTGTTTTTTTTCTCAATAAATCTTTTTACTTTTTAGTGAACGTTGTTGGTAAGAATTTTTTTTGCACACATACATATCATTAGATACGACACTTCGTCACTTCGTAATCATGCCGAATTATGACCAATTACTCGTCATCGATTTCAATATTTTGTCACGCACGCACGCACGCACGCACGCACGCACGCACGCACGCACGCACGTACGCACGCATTGTATCATACCCTGTACACCATAAGTACACTTCGAGTATAATTCGCGAAAGGACAAATTGTAGAAAACGCTGCTCGAGGTGGCCTCTCGGGACATAAGGTCAACGTTGACAGCCTTACGTGGTCGGTGGACCACAATGACCCATTTCCATACCATCTAGCAATCACTATTGTTTGTTGAATGTGGTGTTCTGGTGTCGGATCTGTGACAACTTTGCGAATTAAGTTATTGTCGTGACCGCTCTATGCTTTTTTATTTGAAATCCCCAAATACGTTGATATTGGCTGCAATTAAGGTTGGTCTGATTTTCTGCCGCAGAAAACCACATATTGAAATTTAATTAACATCATACAGCAGTAAAGGACAAAACTTTTCAAATGTGTCGAAAAAGCCACAACTGGAAACTAAATTGTAGTGTGACCCCTGTAGCTATATCGACGACAGAGAATCGATCGTCATAGCAACGGCTACTGTTATACTGTTATACGCTGTGCAAACGCACCAAAGCCCATTTGTTTCTAGAAAACGTATTACCTAATTTATATTATCCCAGTGCCCTTAAGATTTATGTTTCCGCCTAATAAAACCGTTCCATCACTCCAATTCCAATTCGCACATATAATATATACCTCAGATTTCTGCCTCTACATAGACACCTCATAACACATCCCTCCGTAACAGTTTCTCATTCGTGCTTTCAGATACAGTAGTGACAAAGAGTCGCTGTAAGAGGTGTGAGGACACCATCCCCGTGGTGGGACACATCCGTCGCGTCACAAGGCTGGAGCCGGGTAACGGGAAGACAGCCACACCTCGACTGGGCATGCGGGCGGGCGGGCGGGCGGGCGGGCGGGCGGGCGGGCGGGCGGGCGGGCGGGCGGGCGGGCGGGCGGGCGGGCGGGCGGGCGGGCGGGCGGGCGGGCGGGCGGGCGGGCGGGCGGGCGGGCGGGCGGGCGGGCGGGCGGGCGGGCGGGCGGGCGGGCGGGCGGGCGGGCGGGCGGGCGGGCGGGCGGGCGGGCGGGCGGGCGGGCGGGCGGGCGGGCGGGCGGGCGGGCGGGCGGGCGGGCGGGCGGTCGATGGGTGTCGCCAAAGTCAACGTGGACCTGATCTCACGTTGAAGAATCCACCGAGTCATGTCCGGTGTGCGGTGCTACCAGCGGCGACTAGGCCGTTAGTGCGTCCGCTGTCACCCGCCTTGTTCACGCCTGTCATCGCTGGCTTCTCGCTACGTGTCCGGGGCTGACACGTGACCATTCGAGGTGCCAGTTCCACTCCCACAGCTACACAGTTCCACTCTCACAGCTACACAGTTCCACTCTCACAGCTACACAGTTCCACTCTCACAGCTACACAGTTCCACTCTCACAGCTACACAGTTCCACTCTCACAGCTACACAGTTCCAATCTCACAGCTACACAGTTCCACTCTCACACCTACACAGTTCCACTCTCACAGCTACACAGTTCCACTCTCACAGCTACACAGTTCCACTCTCACAGCTACATAGTTCCACTCTCACAGCTACACAGGCACACACCGAACAAACGTGTTAAAGTCCATGTACAATTAACTTAGCCCACCGCTAATTAGGTTCGTTGACGTTCGTTGATGTGTACATGTTGATGTATATATGTTGATGTATACTCGCACACGCACACGCACACGCACACGCACACGCACACGCACACGCACACGCACACGCACACGCACACGCACACGCACACGCACACGCACACGCACACGCACACGCACACGCACACGCACATGCATGCAATCACACGCACACGCACACGCACACGCACACGCACACGCACACTCACACGCACACGCACACGCACACGCACACGCACACGCACACGCACACGCACACGCACACGCACACGCACACGCACACGCACACGCACACGCACACGCACACGCACATGCATGCAATCACACGCACACGCACACACACACGCACATGCATGCAATCACACGCACACGCACACGCACACTCACACGCACACGCACACGCACACACACACGCACGCACGCACGCACGCACGCACACACACACACACACACACACCACCACCACCACCACCACCACCATCACCACCACCACCACCACCACCACCACTACCACCACCACAACCACCACCACAACCACCACCACCACCACTACCACCACCACAACCACCACCACCACCACCACCACCACCACCACCACACACACAAACACAAACACAAACACAAACACAAACACAAACACAAAATTTACTTTGGTCGGATGACTTGTGAAAGTGTCAATCAGTACCAGTTGTTTTAACATAATATTAGTGTCCGATGTTTTCATCAAAACTAAATATATCAAAATTAAATATCATATTTACACAAGCAAACATGACGTAGTGCATGGGTACTAGCGAAACGAGTGGAACGAGATGAACGATCGATCAAACCATTGTATATTATTGCCAGGCACTCATTTACATAGCGGGTTATGAACCAGATAATGTTGAGTTATGAACTTTATGATAAAAGTTGGTATCATACAATTGGTTAAGTTGTTACGAATAAACCGATCGAGGCATCTCAGTGTGTGGCAACTGCAAAAAGTAACATTTGACATGAGAATTTAGTATTGATTCGGATTCTGTAAACTCGTTTCAGTGCTAAACGATGGGTTATTACGACTTTAACTAAATCGGTGTAGTCAGTGTCGCTCACTGACTAATGTTCCTGCACAGGGACAAGACGTGGCTGACCATAACTTCGACTTGAACATGGAATTTGTTAGTATATACTATATAGTATAGCTAAAATTCTATACTCAGCGTCAATGGAAACTTACAACTTTTGTATAACGCATATTTCTGTGATGTAGGCGGGTGAGTCGGGGTCAGAGACCAACTAACTTACAGGAACTCATCCAGGCATTGCTAGACGATTAGCACGGACTTCTCCAGCAGACCACACGGCGCCTGGTGCAAAGCATGCGACGTTATTGAAGTTACGGTATTGAAGTGTGACTTTACAAAATCACCTTGCGAGACTTATGGCTGTCATGCGCAGTAATCGATATTCTTGCCATTGAACTAATATCCGATATCTGTAAATAACATGCCAGTCTTTCCAAATGAATACAATTGTTTTTATTATTTTTGCCGCACAACATTGTTTTCAACGTCGTAGCAGTGGTTAGTTTCTTGTTGCTGGGTATAAAGGAGAGGAAACAATACAATCATCATTTTTTTAATCACACAGTTACACAACTGAACTTTTACGAGGAGTAACTATTTTAAGAAATACCCCCTTTAAACGATGCCACCATGCTAGGTGCCGTTCACGATGCACTATTCCAAATCGTTTTCAACGGTGCTATATTTGGTGCAGTTCCGTTCGCGATGCGCTATAATAGGCATATCGCGCCAATTGTGCGGACTTGGAGACGAGAGCGGGAATGCAGCGGATCCTTTGTGTCGGACAGGATAACGCACCTCTTCGCGCGTGTGGTCGTATTACACGTCTTGTGTGTCTTAGATCATATCGAGTGACAACTCGTCTATAACAGAGATCAGTCCAGATTACGTTCCTCGCGTATCTTCTTGTCACGATTATTTCTTTCTAGTAAACACCTGTTCACGGTGTCAAAGATAATCGCAAATTCCGCAACTGAAAGTAATACTAGTGAAGGAACACTAAAATTAGAACAGAAGGATATGGAATTAAACATTGTATGTGACATTATATATGCACGTATGTATTAGTGCCCTGCATAATTAATAATGTGCATTCTTTTAACAGAGACATTTCATATAATAGCAAATTAATGCATAGCATTGCATACACAGCACACACATTACACAGTACATTACTACTACGTAGTACATACAGAATACAGATGTTACATATGCATATTTTTATGAATGTACCCTTTTGCATAGATCTAATGGCCCCATAAGTTCACTTGGCTGGAAGTACCCAGCCCTAAATGTTTACTTTAGACATATTTGCAGAGGCAGTCAAGCCATGATTAACCATCAAAGTATCACCCTTTGCCCTACCAGTGGACATTCTATTGTCTTCCCTCCAAATCTTGCCTGCCTGAATCACCTGCCCACTGCCCACTGCCCACCCCAATTGGTAGTTGGTATTGTGTTAACTAGTGTCTACTGTTTAGTGTCTACAATTTCCCCAGTACTGATTCATTCACATTTGTAATAATTTACACATGTCTGAACCTGACCTGTCTCAGGCTAGTGACTGCAGACCTGCTGGAAATGTCACTGGATGTCAATGCCAGTGGGTGACATTTAATTGAGATATCAATTAATACCAAATTAACTGCCCTTACTGGTAACATTAATTAATTAAATTAAGTTAACTTAGTTGAGATAATTCAATTAACAACTTAAATTATTTTTATGGTTTGCATTAGGGTTAAGTTAGGGTTAGATAAATAAATCTCCTATACCTTAAACATAAGCCAATAAATTAAAGCCATATATAAAAATATGTTATGATACTTAATACTAATGACAATAAAAAGTTGATTATTTTTCTTCAGCATATTCGTCCGTTTGACGCAGTCGGTTGTGCTGGATTTCTAGAACTCGTCCAGCGCACCATGGACAATGAATAGTAGAGAGCAGACATGATACAATGTTCATATATTATTTTTATGTTATTTAATAAAACAATACGTATGAATTACAATTTATTTGTATTTCGTTTTTATTATACGATAATAGCTTTATCTTTAAAAAAAATTGCGGGCCGCGGGCTTATCCGTCTTTGGTCCGGCACTGGGCCTGAAACGTGCGGTCCGGGCCGGGCCTGGGCCAAACATTAACGGTCTGAGTCGGGCGTGGGCCGGGCCTGGATTCTAACTGCTAATTGCGGACCGGGCTTGGGCTCAAATCATAGGCCCATGCAAAGCACTAGTATGTATGCATGTGTGTGTAGCGCAAACAGGAACCTGGACAACTCAGTCACGAGATCATCACCCATGTCGGATTTGGAAGAGATGACACAGGCAAAGGAGGTTCACTTGATAAAGTCGGACTACAGAACAACGCTTGCATACAACCACCCCAGGAGTACAACAACTTGCATACAACCACCCCAGGAGTACAACAACTTGCATACAACCACCCCAGGAGTACAACAACTTGCATACAACCACCCCAGGAGTACAACAACTTGCATACAACCACCCCAGGAGTACAACAACTTGCATACAACCACCCCAGGAGTACAACACCTAACGTACCACTAAAGAAGGAGCTATTTGGAGAAGGTTAATGAATGAAAGGCCACAACACCACCACAAGGCCACAAGGCCACAAGGCCACAACACAATGATACCACAACACAAAAACGCAACAGTTCAACACAACGACACAATGACACAACGACACCACAACACAATAACATAACACAACAACACAACAGCAAAACAGCACAACAACACCACAACAGCACCACAATACCACAGCAAAACACCACAATACCACAACACCACCACATAACATTTAATTATCTCACAATTCTTTGTCACGAAACATATCTGTCTGAAATGTTGTAACATAAAAACAACTCGATCGTTTAATAACGTGATCAACACAGATAACGTAGACTCTATTTAATAACCACATTTTAGTGTCTTAACATACATGATTCAGTTCATATCTTTAGCTGTTCTTATTTTGCGTTTTCAACATCATCTTCTTCGTTGCTATCATCAGGCAAGTTTTGTTCCACCGATGGACAACTTCAGTTATTTCGCCAGAGCCGGAGATTGGCTTTGCGGACGCCACCAGTCATAAGTCTACCCGGGACACTTTAAGCAACTCGCCAGTTGTAGCACAGCCGGGTGTTCGACAGGTGAAGCCGGAGATAGCGAGGACATAAACGTCGCTCACAATGACCGCTCGCAGGTAATAGCACGGTTGCCCGTCGCCGGTCCCCGCACATCCGTTCGATTGTCACTCCGAGTATACGGCGTCATTACACCTTCAAATGAAACCTGCCCCGTTGAAACGCGATATGTCTTATATGCCGACGGACAATCTGAAGCCGGCTAACTTGATGAATCGGAATACACCGGGTGTTTGTGTGCACAGCGCCGAAGCGTTGTCTGCGGCGTCGTTCCCGTAAACGATCGGTTAGTGTGTCAGACGCGCGCACAAAAAGGTGTTATACAAATACAGTACACGACTACTGTACGCGTTATGCAAACCAATACACCCGTAGATCTAGCGTATCTGACAACGGTACTCGGTAAAGCGCAGTCAGGGGCTTTAGAATTCCGTGCTCTTTTTCGTTTGGAAAAAACACCGAGTAAAACTTATTGTGTTTAGTATTGTGTATGCACGCACACTGATCAGTAAAGTTTATCGTATCTTGTTTCTTTCATCTAAAATATATTACATATACACATACACGTGCGCTCACGCACAAACGCACACACGCACGCGCCTACGCACGCACGCGCGCACGCACAATTCAGCTCAACTATAGGATGTTAACATTCACATGTTTGGAATTTGTCTTAATTAAATCCACTATTGTAATTATTGTTAATTACGCATCGTTAGCTTTATACTTTACTTGTTGACTGAGGGAGAGTATCGCTTATATGTATTTCAAATATGTAAATAATCTATATGCAAACAAAACTATTAGTAGTGATCATACTTAATCACCAGTTTGCTATTTATACATACTAATTGTGCACTAATTATAACAAAGAACTTCCGCGTGTTTGAAAATTCTCTGTACAATCAATTGTATTGTGTAGAAATACACCCTTGGAAGTGAAGCACTTGTGTTTCCAACAAACGCGTTCACTGCCGTCATAATAAAGGTAAATGTAGCGCGGTATCCAATGGTTGGGACTGTTCAAAGTGCTTTACATTTCACCCCCTGGCAGGCCAGTTCATTCGAACTCCAACTCGGCTTCTCTGGGAAGCATTCAACCACGTTACAATTACTGCGCGAAGACTATTCCTTCACAAATCCGCATCTGTCTATAACCATGTCTATAACCATGCAGGTATACTCATTTAGTATTCAGCTGAGCTTAGTGAACTGAAACAACTTGCAATGAACGTTGCTGTCCAAGCTTCGAAACTGCAGCGAGAGGATTCGAACCCGGATTCTCTCGATTGAGTCCGATGTTTGAACCACGGCGCCACCGCGCCACAGTACAGTCTCAAGCCTAGAGGGTAACTGTGATGTACCAGTTTCACATTCTCTCTCTCCCTCCGATCTCGCTCCCTCGCTCCCTCGCTCCCTCGCTCCCTCGCTCCCTCGCTCCCTCGCTCTCTCGCTCCCTCGCTCCCTCGCTCCCTCGCTCCATCGCTCCATCGCTCCCTCGCTCCCTCGCTCCCTCGCTCCCTCGTTCCCTCGCTCCCTCGCTCCCTCGCTCCATCGCTCCCTCGCTCCATCGCTCTCTCGCTCCCTCGCTCCCTCGCTCCCTCGCTCCCTCGCTCCCTCGCTCCCTCGCTCTCTCGCTCCCTCGCTCCCTCGCTCCCTCGCTCTCTCGCTCCCTCATCCTCTCTGTATGTCCGTCTGTCTGTTTGTCTCTCTCTGTCTCTCTGTTTGTCTCTCTGTCTGTCCCCTCTCCCCCTCCCCCTCCCCCTCCCCCTCCCCCTCCCCCTCCTCCCTCCCCCGCCCCCCCCTCCCCTCCCTCCCCTCCTCCCCCCCCCCCCTCCCTCCCCTCCCTCCCCCTCCCCCCCCCTCCCCCCCCCCTCCCCCTCCCCCTCCCCCTCCCCTCCCCCCCCCTCCCCCTGATTACGACATGGAAACAATCAAGTTAAAAACTAAAGTGCTTTGGCTTTCTATTTAGCTGGTGATAGTTTGCAATTGTGTTGAACGTACATCACCTGAACATTATCCCATTGCTCGAGGTAGATACGCATCGCCCCAACGATAGGCTTAAATCTACGTTTCGATTTTTCGTTGCTTGTTATCAGACTTGAACGTCGAATCGCTGCAGCAGGCAAGAAAGCAATACGAATGATACAGAGTGTCACCAAATGGGGCAGACAGCGAAACGTTAATCTCTACAGGGAAAACAAGATCACCCGAATCGCAGAAGTGATCAAGATGAACAAATTGAGATGGTATATGGTCATATGATGAGAAAAAAGATGATTAATTAGTAAAGTGGCACTAAGCATGAAGATGACTGGAAAGATACTGAACGGAATGTCCACGTTACCGTGGATCAACAACATCAGCAGCCTGGAGGGAAAGAACATCAGCCTCAAAGATGTAACAAGAACGGAAAGGTACAAGAGCCGTACAGAATGGAGGAAGTGGAGTTTTTGCCACACTGACAGGAGTTCTACTGTCACTTGAATTCCTTGTTTCTCGGTCAGCAGGTGAGATGAGCAACATACATTCTTCTAACCTATTGAAGTTGCCGCAATACCAGAGAGCTGCCGCGGGTAACAGCGACAGGTCTCCCATGAGATGCTTCGACCTAACCTTTGACATCTGACTTGAGATGCTTTAACCCATGAGATGCTTTGACCTAACGATTGGCAGTGTCGTTGTGCGTTTGTGTGGTAGTGTTGCAGTCTCTTCTCCAGCATCTACACGTCCAACATGTCATTTGACATGATTTCCTATTTGATTGATCTTGTCCCGATATTTGGATGCCATAAATATAAAGTACTAAATGCATACAATAAGTCACGTTGATGCCAGCATAAAGAAAGTATTGTCACGTTCACCCATCATATTTTTTTGTATTGTTTGTATCTTAATATAGCCAGTGCTATAATCCAGTGCGCGCGCGTGAGTCGTAAAACGTTTATTTTTTCCGATACTCACCTCGTTATTACCCTGAATCGTAGATTCTTCGTGTTTTCTACGATTGCTCTAAGTTACACAAATCGTCCCACGTAAGCAATAACGGCGTTACAAAGCCAACCAATCGCATTAGTTATTAACTTGATCGTTTCCCAGTTGTAATCGCCGACGAAGGGTTTATGTTTCACAAATTACCACCTGTTGTCACAGAGAGCCACTGACCCGACGATAGTAGAAGATAAAACATCTGATTAACGAACATGTATGTAACAATACACTCGACGTAATAAAATGTATTGTGACTATATTCAAATTGGTTCATAACTCAGATTTAGCGTCCATATCTCGTGTCCAAGTTTCGTCACCACCCGTGGTGTGGGGTACACGCCTTGGCAAAATCATAAATCAAACGTATTCGTTTAGAATAATGCGAGTATATAAAATGTAAATCAGTATGATAATTAGTGTGAACAGTGTGCCGTTGTTTTTATGCATGGATCCGTTTATCCTCCGACTTATGCAGTAACGTGACAGTTGTATAACCATTAAAGCAATGTTTATATTTACCATAAATGTCCTTGACTTTCCATGAACAATGCAGACTATTGTCAATGCATGAAACAAATTGAAGCACGATAACATAATTCAATATACGGTGCTTTCAATCAAAATTACTGGATGCGAGGTCTTTTTTTAAATTGTCTGACAGTTTCAAGCATTTCCACGAACCGTTTGCAGTGACGTATATGTCTTGTCGTTATCATTTAAACAAAACGGGGCGGGTGTGTGCACCATACAATTTCTATTTACGTTCACCCATAATATGACAAAACATGCAACACTAAGAAAAAATATACCAAGAAGATGTGTTTCCTCATATTTTAATAATAACAAATAACAAACATGTTCACTCAATGATATATACAATTTAACCAAAACATATTGCACGTGCGACTCTTTGCACGGGGTTTACGTTACTGGGCAATCATTCGGTGTGTGTGTGTGTGTGTGTGTGTGTGTGTGTGTGTGTGTGTGTGTGTGTGTGCGCGCGCGCGCGCACGCGTATGTGTGCGTGCGTTTTGGACGAACGTGCATGTTTGCATGTATGACATGCTAAAAATCACGTTGCATTACGACATTGTAAATTCACACATGTCAGAGATGTTCATAATCGTAAACAAAGAATCATGCAATTGTCGATAAACCAGATTACCCGGGTGTTACACGTTACGGGGTTTCGCCGTCTGTGTAACACAGGCACATCATGCAACATGGTTCTGACGAAACCTAATCAACGTTAATTTTACATCGAAAGACAACCGCACATATGAACAAACGCATTAGTCTTCAACGCATTGAGCCAGCAACAGGACATTGCTCATGTGGCTATGAGCATTGTTGAATTAATCCAACAAAACATGGCCAATACACACACCGACGAAAACAATTACTCTTATGATTAATGAGCACATACCAAGACGATAGCAATGACAGAACTATAGCAAACTCAACAAACTATTTGCAGTTTTTCAGTCGAGGGAATACAACATTGTTTTGCTATGACGTCACAGCGTAGGACCAGAACGTCAAAACATTTAGCTAGCACACCTTAAATAAATAGCAGCTGCCATCAGAACCGAAGACTTTTAGCATATCAGGGTAGTCTATCACAAAATACCCCATGGCAAATTAACAACCGCCTTCCTTCTGCGTGATTTCATCACGAACGACATGTACACATAAGCGCGGAGTGACGCAACAGGCGTCACTTCCGTTGTCTGCGTCACAATGCTATCGAACTTTGGCGCGTTTCCGCTTCTAAGGTTGACGTCATGGGCTGGTTCGCCGCGCCACCTCGCGTCGTAAAACGACATTGTCTGTAGCACCAAAGGGTCATTTACAGCAGTAGCATTACGTTACTGACGGGTCGACTATAGTCGCGGTTTCGGCTGAGTTGGCGTGCAGCCGTCGGAGAACTTGAACTGTCGCTTGTCGTAGCAGCGTAGCAATGCAGGGCTGTGGGGGTGGTTCTCCTTCAGATGGTCGTAATGCCCTTCCGGGTCAGAGGTCGTGTGTCCGCAATCCTCGCACACGTACACCTGGCGGCGAGAGTAGAGAACGTTTTAAATGGCGGTCACAAATAATACAATGATACCGTATTTTGTTAATTGGTTTTATCAGGATCATTTTTCTCTTTTTAATTTTTATGTCGTAAAATGGATCGTAATTAATTAATCATATTTTTCAATAGATAATTTTGAAGCGGTGCATTGTCTTGGTTTTGTGAACAACGACGATGTTGACTACACAAGAATAATGTAAGCATGTGGAGTGTCCTCTCCCTTTATGTCTCCCGGTATCCTATTAAAAGGAACACCTTTTAAATGCCCTCTGTGGCGTGCAATGTGCTTTGTAAACGTGAATATACGGAACATCGGATATATGGAACGTGTTGGGACTAGGCCAACACGCAGGCAAATGAAGACTGCCTCTCACCTTGCTACGTCGTTCCTTGTAAGCAAAGTTGAAGGACAGTCCGTGAACCTTCCTGCCGTGTGACTCGAGGGAGCAGCGTTGGGTGAACGCTTTGTCGCACATGTGACACTTGTACGGTCGCACTCCTGCAGACAACAACAATAGTCATGAGATCAAGCGCTCACTAACGACAATAGCAATGACGTGTTGCATTCGCAACGTAATATTTGTATTTTTTTCAGTCGAGTAGATATAAAACATATTGCTGCCCTTATCTCGACCGTGCTATTGAAATAAAAAAAAAATGGAAACGAAACAACTTGTTGAGTGGGTTTCCCGCGGCTCTTGAGCGTAGAGCAAGTCTCCATGAAGGACAAGCAGTCTGGGAGATTGAACAACAAATTGCAGAAAATAACATTTACAATCGAAACCAAAACAGGTGGGTATGAGAAACTATGTACAAAACAGGTGGGTATGAGAAACTATGTACAAAACAGGTGGGTATGAGAAACTGTACAAAACAGGTGGGTATGAGAAACTACAGTATGTACAAAAGAAAATGGCTCAATAGTTTGCGATGGACGACGGGTTCTGAGCGGACCTTATGCTCCAAATACAATGGCGATGATAATGATTTGTGTCTTGTCGAAAGAACAAGACCAGTTGTGTAAAGAATGAAGTAGATACTGTCAATACTCGTCATATACTCATACACAACACATCATATACTTATACACAACATCAGGATATGGGAAACAGTCAACAGAGTACACGTATCACCAAGGACCGGTACATACCTGTATGTGTGCGTGTGTGTCACCAAGGAGGCCCGGTACATGCATGTATGTGTGCGTGTGTGTCACCAAGGAGGCCCGGTACATACCTGTATGCGTGCGTGTGTATCACCAAGGAGGCCCGGTACATACCTGTATGTGTGCGTGTGTGTTACCAAGGAGGCCCGGTACATACCTGTATGTGTGCGTGTGTATCACCAAGGAGGCCCGGTACATACCTGTATGTGTGCGTGTGTGTCACCAAGGAGGCCCGGTACATACCTGTATGCGTGCGTGTGTATCACCAAGGAGGCCCGGTACATACCTGTATGTGTGCGTGTGTATCACCAAGGAGGCCCGGTACATACCTGTATGTGTGCGTGTGTATGACCAAGGAGGCCCGGTACATACCTGTATGTGTGCGTGTGTGTCGCTTCAGGTCGAAGGTGTCGTTGAAGCCCTTGCCGCAGAACGAACACAAGTAGCGCTTGTAGTCGCTGTGACACTTGATGTGACGGTTGAGCAGACGTTGCAGAGGGAAGACCTTGTTGCAGGCCCGACACACGAACTTGTTGTCAGACGTCTGCATGCCTGGAGAAGACAGGACGACAATGACGTTGAGAATAGTGACTGCATGCCTGGAGAGGACAGGACGACGATGAAGTTGAGAATAGTGACTGCATGCCTGGAGAGGACAGGACGACGATGAAGTTGAGAATAGTGACTGCATGCCTGGAGAGGACAGGACGACGATGAAGTTGAGAATAGTGACTGCATGCCTGGAGAGGACAGGACGACGATGAAGTTGAGAATAGTGACTGCATGCCTGGAGAGGACAGGACGACGATGAAGTTGAGAATAGTGACTGCATGCCTGGAGAGGACAGGACGACGATGAAGTTGAGAATAGTGACTGCATGCCTGGAGAGGACAGGACGACGATGAAGTTGAGAATAGTGACTGCATGCATGGAGAGGACAGGACGACAATGAAGTTGAGAATAGTGACTGCATGGCGATATCTACGTCATGAGGTGTATGGAGAAAAGGGAAGGAATAGCAATAAACGTGACTGGACGACAATGGTACAAGGAGCAGAATGACAATTGATGGATGTCATTCGCACATGCTGCTATTAATGCGGAAATAAAAGAAGAATGTTAATGCAGAATATCCCGAAGCGATGAGCACATGGAATATGTTAGTAATGGAAGAGTGTATGTAGATAATGAATATACACTTCGTGCAGGAAGGATGTAAGGATGGCGGATGAAGGAAACATCAAATGTTCTCAGTTGAAGCCAGACTCTTCAAAATGACGGGAAAGTACAGTGAAGGAAGAACACTTTAAGGACCACAGTATACACACATGCAAAACATAATCGTTGAATCAACCGACTTCCAGTTGCAGCCTCTAATCTAACGACGGTCGGTATACACACCTAGTTCGGTAATCGACGGTTCCCTTTCAAACGGACTCGTGGCGTACGGGTTCTTGATTCCGTACCCACCGTTCACGACTTCCACGTTCTTGACGCCCGTCTGAAGCAGAGAAATACAACGTCAAAATACAACGTCAAAAACTCAAATAACATAATAGTAATACATTACAGCGGTCTCTCGTTGCATGGTCTCCTGTTGTAATACATTACAGCGGTCTCTCGTTGCATGGTCTCCTGTTGTAATACATTACAGCGGTCTCTCGTTGCATGGTCTCCTGCTGTAATACATTACAGCGGTCTCTCGTTGCATGGTCTCCTGTTGTAATACATTACAGCGGTCTCTCGTTGCATGGTCTCCTGTTGTACTACATTACAGCGGCCTCTCGTTGCATGGTCTCCTGCTGTAGAACAACCGCTAAATAAATTCCCATTCTGCTCTTCACTCTTGTGTGATATATTAAATGGCCTGAGGGTGAATGTAAGGAACATCGGATATATGGAGCAATGTGGCCAAGCCTTAACATGTTCTACATAACTATGCACATAACGTATACAGTTAAGCTGCATTGATTGTTGACTTCAACCAGGAAGTAACCGTCTGTCGGTAAGAACACGTACCGTCGGAGAAATGACAGGTCGCGCAAGTAGATTGGTCGGTTCACTCCTCGGCGTAGTGATGCCTCCTGTCAACGTCGCCTGACCCAGTGGCCCGAGAAATAGTTCGGGCGCCCGAAAACACGATCCGGGCAGTGGGGAGACCCGCGAAGGCTCGTTCGGACTGTAGTGCGGGAAGTGGATCTGCGGGAGAGTGGGAGACGGCATCGGATGGTAAAGCGTGTATCCCGGAAGTGGGCTGTACAGTTGGGAGGCATGCGTCGGTGCATGCGCACGCAGTTCCGGTGGCGACGGCACGCGGGATGCGGGGAAGAAGGACGGGCGCTGAATGGGAAGACTCGTGGGTGATTCCCTCTGGGGTGTAATAGTGGGGATGTCGCGTGGATGGGGGTGGCGGGTGAGGGTCAACTCCGACTTGAGATCCAGTGGGGCGTTTTCTTTGTGCGCATCTGAAAGAAGAGACATCCACCGTCATCAGATACAGATGATAACATCACTCTATTGTACAATACGAGAAATGAGTTTCATCAAATAAACTAGGTAACGGTGGCTAGCCAAGTACTCAGTTGTACAGCTGAGCGAAACGAAAGGACCAAATTATTTGAACGCCGGTCTTGATTGAGAGTCTGAAGTTCTACAGATATTTCATATATTTCCGCATAAAAAATAACGCACTGCTTGGTAATGCAGTTTTCAAAAGAGCGGCCGTGTATCGTCTTAGAGATATACAGGTGTACATTTTGGGGAAAGATTTCCCACGGGCTCTTCCATAGCTGACTTAGAACAATAATGCAGGATAAGCAAACAGAAAGTTACGAATAATTCAGTTGGTATTTTGAAATCTTCGCAAAGGTAACACTCAAATAGCAGATCACAGAAACGATAAAACGGTTGCTCAGGTCTGCTGCCACCGGCGGAAAGAGACTATAAATATACCAAGTAAGTAACGGTTGTGGCCTGGCGCGCCGAAGCCAGACACTACTGTGACTACGACCGTATCATGGTTAACCGTTAAACAGCCAGCGGCGTTGCACAATGCCACACGACATAGTTCAAGCCGTCGCATGTTCCTGACGCACAAGGAGAGATGTCCCGTCTTTGTCTTGCTATCTCTCTACCGGCATTCCTACACCGCCTTGCGGTGCAAACAAAGTACTCTGCTCACAAAGGCTATTCATTATCAGATGGCGCGATTCTGTCGATGCAAACATGTCGGTGCAAACATTGTGCAATTTTATAAACCGTTTCTCGTGGATGGTACAAAAATAGCAAAGATCGGGCAATCGACAAACAACAGACGCGAAGTAGGCCACGATACGCGGTAATGCGTCAACACATTGCGTCAGCCTGCGCCCCGGGCCGAGTAATTTCTGAGATTAAATTGTCTGCCGGTTTTGGTTTCTAGCGGAAAGCCTCCGTTACGCAGGAAGACATTGTTAGCAGGGAGCAGTAATTTAACGCAGACGACGGTCGTTATGTCCTCGTGGCGTCCGAAGACGGGGGGCGATATAAGACACGGGAATGGAGACACAATGCCCGGCTAATTGTCC
The DNA here is from genome assembly GCA_033239005.1 of Lamellibrachia satsuma. Classification (NCBI taxonomy): domain Eukaryota; kingdom Metazoa; phylum Annelida; class Polychaeta; order Sabellida; family Siboglinidae; genus Lamellibrachia; species Lamellibrachia satsuma. Next base: position 2,398,692 of record BSQZ01000010.1, on the reverse strand, counting down.
CCGCCCGCGTCGCGGTGTCATGCGGCGAATGTCGCATTAATGTCACCGTCGATTGCTCTAGACGACGGTCGGAGGATGATGCGTCTGGCGAAGCGAACCCCGCGCCCGGGGCCCGGGAACAGGACAAGCGTCGATTCGCCAACGACTCAGGGTAGAGGTTAACGACGACCTCTGGACATCACGCTTCACCATCACGTGTCAGAAATTTACCTAATGTGCGTTGGTCATGGATGAATTGACCGATGTATGTGTTCCGGAGAAATACATGCTAAACTACCATTTACCACTGAAGATGAGGCAAAAGCATATCGAAACACAAATTCGTGGTAAAGATTTGGAACCACCACATAGAAAGTGGAAAACCGTTGTTGTCCAATTACCGTTGCGAATGCCAATAAATATGTTGCAGTAACTAATGATCCTTCCCTAGTTAATTCGCTGACGACTTTCACAAACCTACAAAGAGCTAATAAGATTACTTGACCAACAATTTTTATTCGGATTCAAAATAACAATCTTCATGACATTGGGCAAGAATAATTATATCGAAATGTTTCTGTTCATCGCGTGATCGCTAACGAACATTGGTATCACTGTAATAATAATAACAACTTTATTGTATTAAAGGAGACAGAGAAACATTTAAAAGCAGTAACACAGACAGAACGGATAAAATGCCAGCGGAGCCACGAAACTGTCACGCGGGAGAAACGTTCACGACATGGCAATGATTAATTCGATCGCGGCTGTCACCAGAGAGCGCCGATCGTTCTTCCAGTTTCCCGCCTTGTTCTACACAAACCCCGAGTAATCGGGTTAAGACTCCAAAGTGGTGTAATCCCCTCTGCCTTTGTTGCACGTGCCACGCGAGGTGCCCTTCCCTGCGAACCCCGGGAGGAGAAGGGGGCTGTTAACAGGGGATTAGGGGCTACTTGTCCCACCCGGCCTGTCCGTGACATGCGATAACGCTTGTACTCGGCGGGTCTGACACGCGAGCTCTCCAACCGCTGACTGTTCCTGGAGTGTGCGTTGTGGGGTATACTGTTCCTTACGTGTGCGTTGTGGGGTACACTGTTCCTTGCGTGTGCGTTGTGTGGTACGCTTCGAGTACTACTCAAAGCGTACCACAGTTTGTTGAGTGTGCGTGTCTCAACGCTTCCGTTCCTACAGACCATGTAACACGCACGGGAAAGCATCCACGCTTCGAGTACTACTCAAAGCGTACCACAGTTTGTTGAGTGTGCGTGTCTCAACGCTTCCGTTCCTACAGACCATGTAACACGCACGGGAAAGCATCCACGCTCGCACACGAACGAAAACAAGGGAGGAAGAGAGGGAGAGAGGAAGAGAGAGAGAGAGGGAGAGAGAGAGAGAGAGGAAGAGTGAGATAGAGAGGGAGAGGAAGAGAGAGAGTTAGAGAGAGAGTTAGAGAGAGAGAGGGAGAGGAGAGAGAGAGAGAGAGAGAGAGAGAGAGAGAGAGAGAGAGAGAGGAGAGAGAGAGAGAGAGAGAGAGAGATGTATAAACAGAAAGAAAGAAAGAAAGATAGATAGATAGAGATAATATAAAGCGAGCGCATGTTCAAATATAAAAAATACAACACACGTGCACACACACGCTACAATAATATACAAGCACATACGCACACACATTCTCGAAATCAAGCACGTGCTCTCGCGCACAGGACTCAAGAATCTTTTTTGAAATCGTTATTTTGAAAGCAACCGCTATCAGCGGCTTAATCGGCACTCGGGGCAACTGGCCGCGCCGTTGTGGGAATCTCGAGTAATGCGAGCGGCGTCTTTCCCGGCCAGACAAAGCCGTAGACCCGCCTACACCGACGACAAGACTCGAGCGAGACAGCGCTAACGGTTCCCCGGTTTGAAATTCCTCCATATGGTCCGGACCGCATTGTGATGCATTCAAAAAGCGCGCGCCTGCGCCGGTAAATTGACCCGGTTCGATGAGATTGTTCCGCTGAATACAACCGCTGCCATATGTTGGCTTTGATCGCGACGACTAGAGCAGGCGAACTGCGCGATCAAACGATAGTCACGCAACGCTCCACAAGGGTCCCAGGTCCCGTATTCCCCACCCCCGCATCCCGCCATCTTCTCCCAGCAGGACGAGGGTAATTCAAAGTGCCCCCACCCGGAGATGTTGCGTAGGTTTGTCGTCGAGCGTGGTTATTTCCGACGGCGAAATGACGTGACGAATCTCAAGGCGTTCGTCGTCGGTTGAAAGGGGATACCCCAACGGGATATATTAGTAGTGGTTCAAGGAAAGGCGGGAAATTTATATTTATTTATTTATGCCGTTTAATGAGGGGAGGCTCTGTTTGGCCTAAATTGTTTGATGTTTTTCCCCTGTGTCTTTGCGTTGCTCCCCCACACGGTAGCACAGTAAACTAATGAGTGGCTAAGATTGCACCCCCCTTGCGCGATCCTAAATACGTCACTGGCCTGAACCGCCCCTCAACAAACTATTAACAGCGGTTCCAATAGCAGTACTTGTCTTCTAATTTTAGTTCATCGCCAATATTCAGTCAGGAATAGCGTTACTCTATTATCAGCATTGGTAAATCGTACATATCAGACTGGAAACTTGCTATGAGTCCACATGAAACAAACAGGTGCGATTTACTTAGCAATTCTGGAGCAGCAGAGTTTTGGCAATTCGAAAAATGTTGCCAACTTCTTGCAAATAAAAAACAACATCGCTGCTATCGGGGGAAAGATCTGGACCTGCGACTAAGAGGTCTATTTGGCGACCTTCAAATGTAGCGACAATCCTGATTAGATCTGACTGCCACCACCTGTTATTGAATGGGATGACATTACCATACTTCTCACAGCTATTTTGGATCTACGTTTGACAAAACATCTGAATAACTAACGTCAGTATCTTCAACCCTTTTATGTTATTCTCACGGGTGTGAAAATGCGCGAAAATATACTGTAAATAAACGTACAGGTACAGTTTTGATTTACTTATCTACATTTTTTAATTACGCAATATCATTACAACTATAATATTATTACATTTCTGTTTTGTCGATTTTCAATAGCATTTCTGAATTTAAACGAACTAGTTATTTATAAATAAATCGACAGTTCCAAACATCATTGTGTCTATTTTAATGGTAGAATTGCCGGATTATCGAAAATTGGTGTTCGACCACAGCCGAGATCGCGTTTCTCCGCTATCAGTCCCGGCACGCGCCTCCGTGACCGACTGTAACGGAATTCGCAGCGGTTAAATTTAAACGTAGGAAGGACGGACGGTTTGAATTATTATCTCGTCAACTGCTCACGGAACACCTGCTCTTATACCGGCTCTTTACGACGGCTGATGGGGTAAACCCCCACCCCGGCGGCACCGACAATAGCTCGAGCACAAAGACCACCTGTTCACGGAGTGTTGTCGTATCTTAGGGAGCCAGAGGATTCGGTGACAATTTCCCGTACGTTCGTAACAAGCAAGGCTTTATGTGTCCCGGTGGTTGGGCGCGCAGGAAGCGGACATAATGACGACGTCTCACGATGAAGCGTGCCTTGTCTGCGGTTCCACGCGCCAGCCGCCAACCGCCGTGCGCGACCAAGCGTGGTGACCCCGCGACCCGGGGGTGACGGGGGGGGGGGCGGAGGCATTCCGCTACACGCTGCTCGTGTCTTTCACGGATCGAGTCATTATCGCTTAGCATCGCCACCTTTGAAGTTGACGGCTCAAGTCCACCGCCCGCTGGTCGGACCGCTTGACCAGATGGACATCGCTGACGTCCGTCCGTTGTTGCTCCGGACACGGGGTGATAAAGATATCGGGTTTATAATTATTTTGTCGCTCGACTGTTTAACTGCAACGACGGGGCATGCTGCGTGCCATCAAAGCGGGTACTATTAACGAACACCCATAGTAACCCCTACACCCAACATTTCCTTCTGTTACTACACAGCCAAAGATACAACGGACAACGCCGCTATTACGGCGAACGATCTTATCCAATACGTAACGTTCGTTTGCAAGTCAAATATACTTGAAAGGTCCTTGCTACTAACGAAACAGTTTCTGTAACAGTCAAAATACTTGCGGTCGATGAACAATCGAGGTACAATATTAATTCCAGTCGCGTAGTGTGCTGTTGAAAACGAGCTGATATTATAAAACAAGGAAGGACAACATATTGCTAATACGTTGAAGACTTTTTAAAGCATATTCAAACAAGATCCAACTTATGAGAACTGTGCAGATAACTACATTAATTTTGTCAACATATCCAATAGGCATATGAAGAAGAACAAGAAGGAAAGTGCATACATATTGAACATTTCCATGATATGTATTTTAAAAAAAATTTTAAACACCTGCAAATTCACATTATTGTCTTTATAATTGAACATACTGCTTTGTAAAGTAACACATATTTACATACGGCACGTGGAATTGCTCATGGCAGTGATCTTGGGTCAACGGGAATAAATGATAAAGAAGCACATTTCTGCAATACAATATACAAGGTGCAATTCACGCAGAACTTCGTCGCCGTCTTGGTGCGTCAACGTTTTGAATACCAATACATTCACGATTTGACATCGATGAAATTGTGACAGTTTGACGACATACATGTCGACGACAAACGGAGGGGGGGGGCTTTGACATGTTGTCACACCGATGCTTACAGCGGTTACCTCTTACAACGTGTCATGGGGAGGACAGACACCCAGGCAGACATGCACAGTGGTAACTCAGACTTACCTCGCGTGTGTGCTGCATGGAGATCTACGGGCTCAGTCTGTTCCTGCCGTCCCGGTGTGTCGGCGACCCGGAGCCGTTGTCTCGGTCGGGCCGAGGTCGAGTGTTTCCTCACGAGGAACGCCTTCGGCATGTTGTCACCGGTCAGTGGTCTGCAATATGACGATCCGTCACTGGACGACACCACGGTCTCAATGAGTCGACCGCCCTCGTGTTCCGCGCTTCGTCACGCGTGGCTGACTCTGTACAGCGAGCGACGAGCACGTGTACCGTTCTAATCTCTTCCGTCAACCGACGTCCGCTGAAAACCAAAATCGGATTGGCGCCGGGCCCTTGATTAAATTCCGACACTGCTGGCGTCGACCTTTCCCAAAGTTGACCCCCGGGGATAGTGCCGGGAAAACAACGACTAGTCTGAGGGTGATTAGTTATCGGCGTTAACGCGGTGCATGTGCGTCCACACAAGCACGTTTAACTAAATGACAGCGTGTTGCACACACACCGGGCTTTTCAAGGTTCTTAAAGAAGTTACCGCGCATGCGCAGTAATTTTACGGTTGATCGCGGTTATTGTAAGTCAGCGGCGCGTGACGGGGAAGGCGGTGGGGTGGAGGCGTGCCGTCTCAGTCACACACTCGGACAAGACAAGGGAAAGAATTGCAAAGCGGGAAGACGGGACTGCTCGGACAATGGAAACGGGGAGGAATCGTCATGTCTTTGTTGAGTCGGCAAAGCGGCACAAAGACGACGTTTGGATCGGCTTCAGGGGCCGAAGGTAGTGCTGTCTCTGTGCGCAGGGTTAGGTAACAGTCTAACTGTCTCGTGTAATGCGATTATACTTGGCAACGGCTCACGTAAAAAGCTCAAGCGACGCGTCTACTTACGATGATTCCTTCGTACTGTTCCGCTGTCTCCAACTCCCGCGCTCCGAATCTGAGCTCGTGTTCTTTCTCTCAGAAGACGATAACCTAAATTATTGGCTGTATTAATGTTAGCAATCGGATTATAAAAAAATAAAGTTGCAAATATCTGTGAACGGCTGTTTTCCCCGGTAACGTAAGTTGAATAAAATAATAACAATGATAACAATAATAGATAGATACATATTCGTAGGACTATCCATAAGTTAATGGCTTCCTTGTCCACGTTTCACCTGGATTAAATCTTAATTTTAAAGCACATAATTTCAATATACGCATACACAAATATACCTACTCGATATAGTAACATATAGCAATTACTGAAATTAGCAACATTACACTGTTATTAGCAACATTATACACTACATATGAAGTTAAAATGTTCAAGTCAATCGGTTAACTGGTTTATTGGTGGTGAATGCATGTTGAGTAATGGCCGCGGTTGATGGCGCTGATTGTAAGAATCGATCGCATTTGCGACGTGTCATTAGTGCATTTTGGAAAATAAAACGTAGCGAATGACACAAAAGTGAACCCGACATAAATGACTTGTTGTTTTCGGGGGACACTCGGCTGGCGTACGGACAACATCCCCCAAACATAAGTCCCCCGAAAAACAACGCCCCAACCCCAATGGTATAACCACGGAAAAACGATGTGTGTATAGTGAACAGAACGTTTTCATTTGCGCTTGCACATTATTTTGATACATGTTTTTATTAACGTGGTATAACGTCATCAAATTTGAATGAGTAGTTTTATCAGACGTCATGAGGCTAATTTGGTGAACCACCAACTTGATTACGGCGAGTACTTCCTAGTGCTAGTGGTATATACATGAACGTTTAGAGTATTTTCGTTTCCTAAATTAAGTTATGTTGCAATGACTTGACTGAAAAGTTAAATTTCAGTTAGTTCACACCATAAATAGAAAATACACGTTAAAAATATTTTCCAAAATATAAGTATCAAAATGGGCGTGAGGAGTGGGATCTTGGAGAAAGGGGGTGTGCAAAATGGGAACCCGCCAAATATACAGAGAAGTTTTGAGAATTTATAACCAGTGCAAAATACCGGAAGGAATATACTCTTGAGACTTATTTCATTCTTTCAAAATTATTTTAAGTTTATGTAGACGTTCAGACCATTTTAATATACAATTATAATAAGTTGTCATTATCATCTTTCATCATTATTCTATAGCTTTTATTTACATAAAAAACATTTTACTGTGTCTTACTCGTAACAATTGTAGCTATTGAACATGATTAGATGCAAACTTTGGAACTTTTATGATTTATGAGAAAGATTTAATGGATACGACACTGTAGTTGATTGTATTGCGCCCCAGAACATTATTTGTATATTTACTATATATAGTATTGTTGTTGTTGTTTTATTGTTGCTGGTGTTATTATTGTTAGTATTGTAGTTATTTTTGTTGTTAGTTTTATTGTTATTGTTGTTATTGTTGCTATTATTGTTGTAATTATTATTGTTATTATTATTATTGATATTATTGTTGTTATTATTGTTATTATTTACATTATTACATACATTATTTTTTTATTATTATTGTTGTTATTATTATTTTTTTATTATTATTGTTATTATTATTGTTATTATTTACATTATATTCGTTATTGTTAACGTTAACGTTAACTTTAACGCTAAGGCTATGGTCATCGTCATCGTCGTAGTCTTTAGTATCACTACTGTTATTACTATTATTAAAATATGCCGGTTATTTCGACCAAACAAAACACAACGGAGACCAAACCAGAACGAGCCAGTCCGTTCGTTCATTCATAAACCACGCAGGCGACTTGGACAATGAATTAATTGCGCCGGCCAAATTCGAAATAAGACGACGAGGCATATTAAAAACAATAGAAGACAGAAGTCGGGAGACCGCCGCCGCCCTCAGCGACGCAAGAACAAAGCTGCAAAGATGCCGTTGGGCCGCCCGGAAGACATGAGTGTCCGTTGACAACAATAATGAGTATGCAAATGCACACTCTGTCCATTTATCGGTTTGAGAAGCCGGTGGTCGTTTAGTTGGCGACTCTGTGATGACGTCGCCAGTTGTCCACTGGTCGCTGGCCGGCGCCTTTTGACTCGCCGGACGCATTTAGCGCGTGGCCGTTGCGCAGATTGGCGAGACTGGTCGATGTGGTCCAATCAGGCGGGCACCGAAAATACCCGTTTGTTTTCACTACGGATGGGGTTAATTAAGTGACGGTAACTGTACCAACATCGGCGGACGTCTCTGCGAGCCGCTGTCCGATGAGACGGTTCGATGCGAGAAAGTTAAATGGATCAGGGTCAAATAGTGGACATTACGTTAACGAATGTGCCGATGACTAAACGGGAAGTTCTGTTCACTGTAGTGAGACGCCATGTCACATTTAAACGGTGAACGATTGCTGTTGGCGTGCGATCAAAATGTCGTGTAGCACACGGGTGTGTGATTAAAACCGCATAAGACACAGTCTATATACCGAAGAAATATTCACGCGACAAAACCACACTGTCGTGTTACATTTATGACAACAATTATATTGACAAAATCTCCACAGGAGAAAAGTAAAAATAAAATAGTCATGCGTCTTCTTTATGTGTCAACTCTCCACACAATTCAGACTTTTGCCGTTGTCAGCAGCTGGATGCCGCTGGCTGGTCTGTCAAGCCATTTATTTTTTGCCTGCCACCCGGTCCTGGCTAATTAATTAAATTCTCTATTTTAGTCAAGAAAGCCCTTTGGACTGCAGTTCAAACCAGTGGAGCAAACATCACTTAGATAAGAGCATTGAATGCATATGTTCGTGCTACGTCTTTTAAAAAATAAAGGTGCAAATATATCTTAATGGCTGTTTTTCCCGGACAAAAACCCCTCCGGACATAACCCCCTGCAGTCAAAACCCCTCAGGACAAAACCTTCTGGACAAACCCTCCTCTGGACATAATCTCCTCCGGACATAAACCCATCGCTTTAATAAAAATACTTACAAAACCCCTCCGAACAAAACGGGTAAACACCCTCACTTTAAAATAATATATGGATAAAACTTCTAAATTTTATGTGGGAGAGACAAAACCCGGCATTTTCACATTTATGCCAAATGCCGGCTGTTGTTCTCATAGAAAAGAAACAATGAAACAATGAAACAATGAAACAATGATGTTTAAAACAATTGTCACAGTTTATTTCTAGCTAGTTAAATTCAGATTATTTAGTAAGCCAGGTCCTCTGTTGTGAAAAGTGCCTGAATAGTCATTGCTAAACGGTTTAAATGGCAGGAATCCTGACATAACAGATTGAACAGAGTTAAATAGCAATGACAAATTTAGGCATTTTTAAATATAATCATACACAAATATTAGTATAGAAAACTCCAATGGAAAACCAGTATAATTTTTTTATTCCAACAAAATAACGCTATATAATGTAATGGAACCAGTTAAAAAAAGAATGGTTAACATAACGGATCACCCAATTTCATTTCACCATACATTGTGGGGTTTTATACGTGTTTATATTAACGTGAGAGGCTTTTGTCCGTATTTATGTTAAATAGGGGGGGTTTTGTCCGGAGGGGGTATGATTGAACCAATCAAGAATTGTAAAGCAATACATAATAAATTGAACAATATAAAATATTTTACATATATAACAATATAAAATTAGGGTGAGTGGATTTTGTCCTATAGTTGTTATTTAGGTTGGGGGGATTATGTCCGTGGCTTTTGTCCTGGGGATTGCGTCTGCAGACGATTCTGTCCGGGGGGTTATGTCCTACATTCCAGAAAAAAAGAATGACTAACAAAACGGTTCATCACCTTAATGGGTGGAGTTTTGTTCGTATTTATATTAAAGTGGGGTGTTTTGTCCGGAGGATTTTTGTCTAAGGGGGATTTTGTCCGCAGGAGTTTGTCCTGGATTGGTAAATTACACCTTTTTTATTCTTTCAATATTTGGTGTTTTTAAAATACTGCTTTATTGGTGTGCGTGCGTGCGTGCGTGCGTGCGTGCGTGCGTGTGTGTGTGTGTGTGTGTGTGTGTGTGTGTGTGTGTGTGAATTTTGATAAATTGCATTTACCGATATTTAAGATCCTAAAATGTGCATGTTCATGCGAATTATGTCCGGGGTTGGATTATATCCGGGGGGGGGCTTATCATTACGCCCTAGATACAAACTCCCTCCGGACAAAACCCCATCGGACACAGCCCCCTCGAATACGCCACACACAGGCTGCTGACTTAGTGTGTTGTTTGGTGTAAACGAACCCACCAGAGCGCAACTTATTCCATGACAAAAACATGAGTATAACAATATTTGTGTGAGGAAGGGGATTTTGGTGTGATGGATTGTGTCCGGAGGGGGCTTTTGCCCAGGGAGGGATTATGTCCGGGGGAGCTTTTGTTCAGGGACATCTTGTAGGATTTTGTCCGGGGGAATTTTGTCCGACATTAGTTTTTCTATTATATATTTCATATTAATTTGTTAGAAGATAAATGTGAAACCACGACTGTATGAAATAAAGCAAACAGAAAAGTAACATGTTATTATTATTACTATTATTTTATACATTATGAAAGTACTTTTGTGATACAGTATTGTATGTTTTGAAAGGAGGTTGAGGAGATTTTCCAATGGGGCAACATCCAATGGTTTGTCTGTCTCATGGAGTTATGTCCGGTGTGAGTGATGGTCCTATAGAGTTATGTCCGGTGTGATTGATGATCCTATATAGTTATGTCCGGTGTTAGTGATGGTCCTATAGAGTTATGTCCGGTGTGATTGATGGTCCTATAGAGTTATGTTCGGTGTGAGTGATGGTCCTATAGAGTTATGTCCGGTGTGAGTCATGGTCCTATAGATTTATGTTCGGTGTGAGTGATGGTCCTATAGAGTTATGTTCGGTGTGAGTGATGGTCCTATAGAGTTATGTTCGGTATGAGTGATGGTCCTATAGAGTTATGTTCGGTGTGAATGGTGGTCCTATAGAGTTATGTCCGGTGTGATTGATGGTCCTATAGAGTTATGTTCGGTGTGAGTGATGGTCCTATAGAGTTATGTCCGGTGTGATTCGTGGTCCTATAGAGTTACGTTCGATGTGAGTGATGGTCTTATAGAGTTATGTCCGGTGTGATTCATGGTCCTATAGAGTTATGTTCGGTGTGAGTGATGATCCTATAGAGTTATGTTTGGTGTGAGTGATGGTCCCATAGAGTTATGTTCGGTGTGAGTGATGGTCCTATAGAGTTATGTTCGGTGTGAGTGATGGTCCTATAGAGTTATGTCCGGTGTGATTGATGGTCCTATAGAGTTATGTTCGGTGTGAGTGATGGTCCTATAGAGTTATGTTCGGTGTGAGTGATGGTCCTATAGAGTTATGTTCGGTGTGAGTGATGGTCTTATATAGTTATGTCCCGTGTGATTCATGGTCCTATAGAGTTATGTTCGGTGTGAGTGATGGTCCTATAGAGTTATGTCCGGTGTGATTCATGTTCCTATAGAGTTATGTTCGGTGTGAGTGATGGTCCTATAGAGTTATGTTCGGTGTGAGTGATGGTCCTATAGAGTTATGTCCACTAATGGTTTTGTCCGGTCGTTTTGTTCATTGGATTTATGTCAGGTGGGGGTTTTGTCCGCGCACCAAGAGTCGCATATATTGATGTCACAGTCCGACATTATCACCTCCACTGGTGTCATTCAAGGACTCCAGGACTCAGTTGTCACGGAAATAAATCATACAAAAGTTGCACAAATCATTGAAGTAAAGTACCAATGGAAGGTGTCACTTTGTGCTACTGTTAAATAGATTTACACATAATATAAAGAATAAACCTTAGCTTATTACCCAAACATGTAACACAATTTCCTCTTCCTGTAAGTGTATACCTTATACAAAACTGCGATTTTCACGTCATGTTGTTTCAGCCAACCCTCCACTCAGCTATGACAGAGAAATACACTCTTAAGATGACGGAGGTGTCAGTGCAAAGCTGTGTCAAGATCCAGTGCCTTTGATCGGGATAGTAATATTACCGTTGCGTCGATTTCCCAACCGCTGACGTAACCATAACTCCACCTGTCGCGCAATGTCTTAACACAAAGATATTGCGTCAAATTACCCGTTCTCCAACACACGTAACCCCCGCACATACAAACCGGGTAAAACAGCTTGCGCCTCTCGAAGTCGTTACCGTACCAAGACGCCACCTGATGTGTTGGCCGGAGACCAGCGCCCGCGGCAGCCGACCCGGGGGGTAATCAGCATAGCGGAAACGGAGCGGGGGACTTTGATGGGGTGAGATGAAAGACGGATACGACACCTCCCGAGGCAGGGCACAATGGGAGTGGAGTCGTTGCGAGGGCTTCACGGCGACGCGCCTAACGGAATGACTCGATATCAATTTAATGGCATTCATTCATGTGTCAACATGGGCGCAAGTGGAGATTCTAATTTCGCTGTCGCGCAAGGAGGTTGAATGAAACAGATTGCAATTTGATTCGGTGTCGTATGACATGTGTGCACGAGTCACTCGATTCGCGGATTATAAATACAGTTTATAAAGAGCAAGTGATTCGGTATAAAACGTTGACGTCATTTATATACTATTTGCAAAGTTGACCAAATGAAACCATTCACCAACAACTGACCAATAACGGTTACAATTTTTTTTAATGTTCGCTATATTTGGAAGTTGGTATTTGTTGGGTGGGTTTAAACTAAATTGATCATTTGGTTGTATAAATTCAATCCAATGTGATACTTAACCATCGTAAACTTTACCCGCTACCATACATCAATTGGGGAGATCTGATAGACGTATTACCTATACCTCCCTATCCCCTCTTAACTATATCAGGATTGCCGTTTATAATGTATGGCAAATTTTATTAAAACATTTTTTTTTGGCAAATTCATGTTTAGTTCTGGCAGTATGTATATTTTTAGATTTCCGAGTGTCATGAAGGTGTATATTAACATTTGGAGTAATCCGCCAGTTTACTAAATAAACAGATACATTTCTGTGAATGCATTTAAAGAAAAAAAATATATTCTTGTAACTTTAATTGATCTTCTATCTCTACTAAATTAAGCTGCATGAAAAGTGGCTCAGTATGTGAATTATATCCACTTAAAATTATTATATGAATAGCTTTTTTTCTGAATTTTCATTAATGTTTCCTTTGTACACCTGTATCACCATGCCATAATACAATATTTTATATGTTGTAATACTAATGAGTTATAAAAAAAAATTAGAGGTAAGACATATTTAAGCCTATTTAATATGCCAATATTTTTTTGCACATTTATTAGGTATTTTTTCTGTTTTTTGTTCAATGAAATTTGAATCCAAGGTTAACCCTAAGAAATAAAATTCATCCAATTTTACAATATTTGTATTATCTATTTCAAGTGTAAGGGAATGTATACCTTTACTGGGGACATGGAAAATCATATATTTAGATTTAGTTTTATTTAGTTATAGTTTATTTATATTTATCCATTCAACAACTTTGGAAAGTTCAACATTTATTAATATATTCATTGGAAGAAACAGCGGGTCCATAGCCGTCAAATGTCATTGTAGTTGCTATTATAATGAATGTAGTATATCTCTACATTCTACATAATAACGATACCAGTTAATAAAAATTTAACTGATACTTGCTAAAAGGAGGAAACGTTCGCCTATTCATCTTAGTGGAGGGGGTTGTCCGGGGGGGATGTCCTGCCAATCACCAGAAACAGGCGCATGTTTGCTACGTATGGTGTTTACGAACATATAGTGGCGCTACCGTGTGTATTAGTCCGTAATACATTAAACAAAGAAACCACACTTGCTGCTTTTGGCGATGTGTAAATCTCGTTTGATGTTGAAGGTGAAGTCTCAAGGCCGAATTATCTGGATATAAAGTCGTTATTGAATCAGACAATACTGACTTCAATACATCTTTTAGATACTACTACACGATCTCTCTGCATACTGGCGCATGCCGGATAATAAGTACACACGTACACAAGGTGGCGGCACTGTGGCACATGGGGCGCCTTATGCTTGAGCCGAACACACACAGAGGAGTATCGAAATATTGCGGCACTGAACGTAAATACCACAAGTTTGTTAGCACTTTTAGATAGATATGTTTAACTGAATTGTACATAAAACATGTGGGTACACCAACATGCAAACAATAATGTGTGTCTGCCTTCTATTGTTACATTAGTGACGGCAAACAACGTTCACAATACGGTCAACCTGGTTGCTAGTTCTACGTGTTCTGATTCTGATGCCATTACATGACAAGAAGCAGATAATTTAAGGCGGGCTCTTGTATATATGAACAGGAAGGAGTTATTTTATAGATTGAGACAAACGGCTCAAAATTAACAACCAGTCTTCTATTCTTCTGTGTGGGGTATTTCACCCCTCCCCCCAGGCATAGACCGAGGTAGAAAGGACTAACAGCTTTTAGTGTCTCTTCCGAAAGATACATGCAAAGTGGGGTGAACGAAATTGCCTAAGCTGCGAAACAGCAGCAGGTAGACTTGAACCAAGGTCGGTTGAGAATCCTACAGTCTGCAGGTAGACTTGAACCAAGGTCAGTTGAGAATCCTACAGTCTGCAGGTAGACTTGAACCAAGGTCGGTTGAGAATCCTACAGTATGCAGGTAGACTTGAACCAAGGTCAGTTGAGAATCCTACAGTCTGCAGGTAGACTTGAACCAAGGTCGGTTGAGAATCCTACAGTCTGCAGGTAGACTTGAACCAAGGTCAGTTGAGAATCCTACAGTCTGCAGGTAGACTTGAACCAAGGTCAGTTGAGAATCCTACAGTCTGCAGGTAGACTTGAACCAAGGTCAGTTGAGAATCCTACAGTCTGCAGGTAGACTTGAACCAAGGTCAGTTGAGAATCCTACAGTCTGCAGGTAGACTTGAACCAAGGTCGGTTGAGAATCCTACAGTCTGCAGGTAGACTTGACCAAGGTCGGTTGAGAATCCTACAGTCTGCAGGTAGACTTGAACCAAGGTCGGTTGAGAATCCTACAGTCTGCAGGTAGACTTGAACCAAGGTCGGTTGAGAATCCTACAGTCTGCAGGTAGACTTGAACCAAGGTCGGTTGAGAATCCTACAGTCTGCAGGTAGACTTGAACCAAGGTCGGTTGAGAATCCTACAGTCTGGCCACTGAGATACGGCGCCCTACAAGTATTGGCTACGACGTTCTTGCATTAAACTGCCAGTCGTCAACACCGATGCATAATTTCAGTAATACGTTTCAATTGTCTGCGGTGCTCATCATCAGCTGTGGACACAGTTAGACAAGTACGTTGTTGTCAGATGTTTGTTCTGGATGGACCTAAAGGGGAGTCTCGGCCAGTTAGACCCACTGAACCGCGGACCCTAACACGTATCAACGCGAGACATTAGCTAAATGTGGGTCATTTTCGTCAACTCCGGGTCAACATTGAATAATTTTGAAAATACCATACACTGCAGCATGGACCACAATTCACAACGTATATTTTTACAAGATAAATTTGTATTATTACAATAGGTGTCGCCACTGATCTCGTGGTCAGCTATTTTTCTACCCACTTGCCTGTTCGGTATAAATAAATTTTCTAAACTAGTAAACAAAACAGACCAGTGTACTTGGGATTTACCAAGAGAGCGACCCCGTTAATAAGGAACAGGTGCAAGTTCAGAGACCTGGGATTAATGTCTTGACCTACCCGGTGTTGTCTCAGCAAGCGAGACATCGGACACAGGGTCGAGTTAATCAATTCTGGACATTTAACAAAATACCACATGGTCAGTCTCGTTGGAGACATTATCTCACCTTCGTATGCTAGGCGTGTCTTATGTGGTCATATAGTGGTCAGTTAAAGTGGTCTGTGTCTACCACTTGCCGCAATGACAGTTGCATGAGCTGCCCGACAGACGCGAGAACCAGTTCCGTTGGTCAGCAGTGGTCCACTATTTACTGCTCTATAGGGGGTGAAGGTATATCACAATACTCCACCCGTCTCTATGTCGAATTATTTCGATATTGTTATTTAGATGTTTGTTCCGCAGTTATCCACCCGTGTTGACCAGTGTTCGGTAAGTAAAGATGTCGGGGTCCATATAATCACTAGTGGAGTTACTGGGCTGTGTCAATGTCACCAACGTGTCGCCCCTCTTGGAGACAATGCGACGTAACATCCGTTGTGTATATATTTTGTCTTCGTCAACACGCGTCACGTGTTGTCATGTGATGCAAACAACGGTGCGTGTAATAGCTGCTGGCCAGTGGTCAGACACTCCCAACACCAATTGACCAGATCGGTCACTGGTGGCGACTTACGAACTGTAGCGAGTCTATCACTGGCTTTAGGCGGCATATCTTCGTCAACGTCATGCCCAGGCTAGCCACAGTAAACCACATGCACTCGACGGGAATTCGCTACGAACATCGAGATGCGTTATATTGTTGCCGGGAGTTGAGGAGTATTTTAGAATGGCACATTATGTGTGAAACGCAAATCTTAAAATGGTTGAATAAGGGCCTCAGCCAGAAAGGGCAGATGTTTGGGGCATATTGAGCTGAAACACGTTGGGAATTACTGCGTCATAACACAGGCAATGCAACCTCGAATATCATCACATTGGGAAACACTCGTGAGGAACCCGCAGGTTCTTTATTGGGGACATCAGTGGAATAATCTGTCTTGTTTCGTGAATAGTCTTGTCGCGTATAACGCATTGATCGCCCCATTCACATGCAAGAGTTATGCAGTTTTTAAGTTTGTCCGATGTGAAACCTTGAGTCACTAACTAGGGGAATGGGTATTCCTCAATGACTGTCCCTTCTCCTTAAGGGGGTTGGGGCATTAGCACGCTTTGTGTGAATATATAAAATGGCTACAACTGTGAACGACCCATAACTTGGAGCATAACCACCGATGACGAGGTGCACCCTAGAAATGACGTCACCAGTGCTCGTCGCGGGCAGCAACAGTGGAATAGGCACGCAGGTTAATTATCAACATCTATGCCCACTGGTTAGTGGAGGTGCACCCCAGTCTTACATTGAAACAATGCATGAGTCGAAATCATTCTAAGAAAACCAATTAAATATACGTTTTAATAATCCAATATGTACACTGTTGTACCGTCGTTGTGCCGCATTCTCCAACAACGTTGTCCACTCGCAGACTCCGTGAAGCGCCACTTTGTCCGAATTATAATGATTCACGAGACAGATGGCGCCACTTTATCAAGCGACAAATGAACGACTTCGGTTCTAGCGTTACCGACATTTTACCTAAAACTTTGCAGTGTTGTCTCACAATGAGCGATACAAAAAATACATAGAAATTATATCAAGTTAGTTCTTTACTGCTAAAACGTTTTCCGTGTGTGCTTATGTGTCAGTAAGCCACGTCACACCTTATTACATACACATACATACGCACGCGCACGCGCACGCGCACGCGCACGCGCACGCGCACGCGCGAATCAATACTGAATACGGTAGCGCCCAAACAATCCTAATTGGATAAAAAAAAGTCCACTTCATATAAAACGTAACTGCTGTCACGGCTTACATGACAAACCTTCAAACTCAACAGCAATACAAATAATATAAATTAATTGCGCATATCACGGAGATGTTTTTATGTTTAGTACATATATTTTCTTTTAATGGAGACTTTCATTCTGCTATAATAAGATTACGTTTCGTTAAATGATGTAGGTTGTAGATAACACATAATGTTACGTATTCAGTGGAAAGTGTAACTGTGTTTTCATTCACAATCACGATGTGATCGTGAGCACTGTTTGCACCATGTTAAACTCTCGTAAAATCCTCGTTTTACGAAAAATAATAATATTAACAGTTCATGCGAAATCTATGTCCATCGTCATAATAAATTAAGATTCCTGCACGTAAATAATCACATAGCGCCGTCAGTTCTCAATTGAGCTTCATCGACGTGTATCCCTTGGTAACGAACGACAGTCCGCCATTGTCAGAGGTCGCCGCCGCCGCCTTCTGTTTCAGCAGTGTCCAGTCAAAGATGTAATCGTACGAGTGATTGAGAGTCCGACACAGTATCCGGAAGAGCTGACGTAGATACATGTAATCAGGTGCCTCCTCGAAGCGCAGCCCGCGGCAGTAGTTGAGATACATGGCGAACTCGGCCGGGAAGCCCTTGCAGAGCGCTTCTACCGGCGTCGACATCTTCTTTTCGCTGATCTTGTCGTACTTCTGCTTCTTGTTGCCGGCTTTGAGGCCCTGCCATGGCAACGAGCCCCGCAGGAAGTACATGAAAACATATCCGAGCGATTCCATGTCGTCTCGCCGGCTCTGCTCGATGCCCAAGTGAGCGTTGACGCTGGCGTAGCGAGCCGTGCCCGTCAGACTCTTGTCCTCGCGGTACTGGATGTGTGCCCGCGTCCGGCTGTCGCGGTACTTCTTGGCGAGGCCAAAGTCGACGATGAACACCTTGTTGCAGTGCTGGCCGATGCCCATCAGGAAGTTGTCGGGCTTCATGTCGCGATGGATGAAGTTCTTGTTGTGGACATACTCGATGCGGGCGATCATCTGATCGGCCAGCATCAGGACAGTCTTCTTGGTGAACTTGCGGCCGCAGAAGTTGAACAGATCCTCGAGACTCGGACCCAGCAGCTCCATCACAAGCACGTTGTAGTCGCGGTCGTGAGGACCGAACCACTTGACTCGCGGCACGCCGATACCGCCCGCCAGGATCCGATACACCTACAGCGGCAAGACACACCGTCAACATACCACCCGGTCAGTAGTGGTCCGATCGTCGGTAGACCATCTGGTTAGTAGTGGTCCGACCGTCGGTAGACCATCTGATAAGTAGTGGTCCGACCGTCGGTAGACCATCTGATTAGTAGTGGTCTGACCGTCGGTAGACCATCTGGTTAGTAGTGGTCCGACCGTCGGTAGACCATCTGGTTAGTAGTGGTCCGACCGTCGGTAGACCATCTGATTAGTAGTGGTCCGACCGTCGGTAGACCATCTGATTAGTAGTGGTCCGACCGTCGGTAGACCATCTGGTCAGTAGTGGTCCGACCGTCGGTAGACCATCTGGTTAGTAGTGGTCCGACCGTCGGTAGACCATCTGATAAGTAGTGGTCCGACCGTCGGTAGACCATCTGATTAGTAGTGGTCTAACCGTCGGTAGACCATCTGGTTAGTAGTGGTCCGACCGTCGGTAGACCATCTGGTTAGTAGTGGTCCGACCGTCGGTAGACCATCTGATTAGTAGTGGTCCGACCGTCCGTAGACCATCTGGTTAGTAGTGGTCCGACCGTCGGTAGACCATCTGGTTAGTAGTGGTCCGACCGTCGGTAGACCATCTGGTTAGTAGTGGTCCGACCGTCGGTAGACCATCTGATTAGTAGTGGTCTGACCGTCGGTAGACCATCTGGTTAGTAGTGGTCCGACCGTCGGTAGACCATCTGGTTAGTAGTGG
Source organism: Lamellibrachia satsuma (assembly GCA_033239005.1). Taxonomy (NCBI): domain Eukaryota; kingdom Metazoa; phylum Annelida; class Polychaeta; order Sabellida; family Siboglinidae; genus Lamellibrachia; species Lamellibrachia satsuma. Next base: position 2,379,512 of record BSQZ01000010.1, on the reverse strand, counting down.
TCCGACCGTCGGTAGACTATCTGGTTAGTAGTGGTCCGACCGTCAGTAGACTATCTGATTAGTAGTGGTCTGACCGTCGGTAGACGATCTGGTTAGTAGTGGTCCGACCGTCAGTGGACCATCCTGTTAGTAGTGGTCCGACCGTCGGTAGACCATCTGGTCAGTAGTGGTCCGACCGCCAATATACGATCTGGTCAGTAGTGGTCCGACCATCAGTGGACCATCTGGTTAGTCGTAGTCCGACCGTCAGTGGACCATCTGGTTAGTATTGGTCCGACCGTCAGTGGACCATCTTGTTAGTAATGGTACGACCGTCAGTGGACCATCTGGTTAGTAGTGGTGCGACCATCAGTGGACCACCTGGTTATTAGTGGTCCGCTTAACGTGGCGCAAGGACATAAAGTCTAAAGTGTGGGAACATTAACATTAACCAGAATAATATATAATTTTGTTTACATCGAAGGCTGGTTACCCAATAAAGCACAGGGGATGAAACAGCAATGTTTTAGAAAAGGGGGAGACTGCTGCTAAGATGGGAGGACTGCCTAAAGAGGACTGCGTAAAGAGGACTGCGTAAAGAGGACTGTTTGAAAGACAGAGGAGGACGGACCCTAGAGGGAGAAGGCTGCATAGAGGGAGAAGGCTACATATAGGGAGAAGTGGAAAGAGATGACAGTGGCGTAAGCATCTCTCCGACTAATCAGTGTGTTGTGTAAGTACCACGAAGAAGAAGCGGAAGGAAGCAGCGGAGTCATTGTCTCCCGATAGAGGGAACCACCAGTTTACTGTAAGAACCGACGACATTTTCATGACGGAACATTGTCTACATCTCTAGTAAGGTACTAGTAAAAAAATATTCAATGTGTATACAATTAACTTGTTAGATAATTTGTAAATGTAAGCAAAATTCTGGATAAGGTTTATTTAAAATGCCAGCAAAATTGAACAGTTCAATAGAAAGTAGTACTCGAGTAACAAAAACACGATTGGTTAACGGATATAGATAAATTGCCCGGATGTAGGAGACATATCCTACCAACCGATTTCATTAATTAATGGATGCAAAGTCCAATTCCACGCTTGTTAGGTTATGTCTTTCATTAGTGATAACAGTCATAATACAAAATCATAACTGGTTCTCCGGAGGTAAAAACTATGACAAAATTAGCATTCCAATAAACAAGAACTCCAAACCACTGTTCAAGAATGTATACAAATCGTAACACGTCTAGAAAGAAACTGGCACAATTCCAGAGTTGGACGACGCGCACAAAAAAGGATAAGGATAATGAGTGTACTGGAAGAAAACACCCGCTCGTCTGAACAGCCAGCGGCGGTGACTGCGGAAAATAGGCCGTGTCTACGGCGAATCAAGGCATCCTTCGTGGGTGATGCTGGGCGCCCTGTGAGTGCGCGGTGAACTCTTGTTACATGGACCATATTGGAACTTGGCAAAGCCGTTCTATGTATGCGATGCTTGTTATAAACACGGGTCAAGGAAGGGTGACCGAGAGGACAAGCCAGAACGACGATGTCGAAGTCGGGTAACATTATTTTCAGTCAGTATCGTAATTTATTATGTCGTTTCTGGGGATAGAGAGTATATGTATAGTCAAACCTGGTTAAGCGACCACCTGCAGTAAGAGACCATCTGCCATTTACGACTACTGTCAACTTGTCCTTTAGCAAGTGTTTCACTTATTAAATTACCTGCATTAAGCGACCACCTGCATTAAGAGACCACATTCTGACGATCCCTTGAGCGGTCGCTTAAGACAGACTATAATAACCTCACGATACCTTATGCTGCTATGTTACACGCCGTGTTTACATTGGGGTCAGGATTATCGTTTACAACGGCACACCCGTGTTCCAACGTGGTGGAACACACCCTCTGAGTGTGTCTGGCACGTACCTTGCTCTCGTACAACAGCTGGGGTGCTTGGTACGTACCTTGCTCTCGTACAACAGCTGGGGATTTTGGCACGTACCTTGCTCTCTTACAACAGCTGGGGGTGCTTGGAACGTACCTTGCTCTCGTACAACAGCTGGGGTTGTTTGCACGTACCTTGCTCTCGTACAACAGCTGGGGGTGCTTGGCTCGTTGCGGCTCCAGTTTCACGGCCACCTCCTCGCCATTGTTGATGTTCACGGCCAGGTAGATGTCCCCGAACGAGCCGCTTCCTATCTTGCGTATGAGACGGTATTTCGTGGAGGCACCGACGTAAAACTCAGTCTTCGTCGACGACTGCGTCCTGTCCGTCTTCTCCGCCATCGCTGCAATCGTCTTTGCCGACCGTTCACGCGCGCGACGACATCGCCTTGTCTTCAGCCAGGTGGTATTGGTGCGTACCTGTCTCGGCCTTAAGGCGGAGTAGCGTCAACATGAAATACATCGTATGTCGTAACTTATAGGTATATAGTCTGATCGCTTTTATCGTAAGAACGTGCTGTATAGTATAAGCTGTACATATTATGAAACATTGATGTTTGATTTTTTGAACCTCAGTTTTTTTTCATGTAGTTTGACCGTTATCTTTTTATTTTTCGACTCGCATATTATGTTTACATTGCATGCTGGACGACAAAGTCAATATTAATAAAGAAATAACATGTAGTTTATACTATATGACATGACAGTTTATACTATAGGACATTAGTTTGTACTATATGATATGACTTAACGATAAAAATTATCAGACTTTGTATGTCTAACTACATGCAGGAGAAACGGCTTGTCCACCAGAGATATAATAATTAAAGTTATTCCAGCAGCCAAATAATAGGACGCTTCGTAACACTGTAGTAAAACCCGAACCATGAAATATTATTATCTTACCAATACTTCAGGCAAATTAATATACCTTCAGCTCCTTAAATATGATTTGCTCAACAATCCACGTGATTTTTATGTCATTAATAATTGATGACACAACGTAATGATGTCACTTGCTGATCAAGTGTTACGACGCTTTGGGTTTCTGCTGACTGGACAATCGATGGGTTATTTCCTTACCATTCATTCGTCTGTGTCGGATTTACAAATACGACCGATGCTATCAATACAATTGCCAGAACCGAACTTTAATAAGCCGAATAATTGCACAGTGGCCGCAAAATAAAGAGAAATCACATACGTACATGTTAATAGAGAGTGAGAATATAGGACAGAGAGAGAGAGAGAGAGGAGAGAGAGAGGGGGGGGAGGTGAGAGGAGAGGGAGGATATATATATATATATATATATATATATATATATATATATATCCTCTCTATACACACACACACACACACACACACACACACACACACACACACACACACACACACACACACACACACACACACACACACACACACACACACACACACACACACACACACACACACACACACACACACACACACACACACACACACACACACACACACACACACACACACACACACACACACACACACACACACACACACACACACACACACACACACACACACACACACACACACACACACACACACACACACACACACACACACACACACACACACACACACACACACACACACACACAACGTAGACAGGGCAATGTAGACAAACCAAATAGTTAGCGCTGCAGACATTGCTACTATAGTTGAATCAGTCGTGTTTATTCATTATTTCCCGCCACAGACTTCGAATAGACGTGGAGGAATGCAAACATCAGTCTTCTCAGTTGAAAAACCGTTGCTCGGTCTCCGCAAACGCCAGATTTGGAGACAGGAGTAATAAGTTGAAGCATTTTAATGACGTGAATTTATTTGGAGCCATTAAGTCAGCGTTCAACTTTAACATTAACACACCATATCGACATGGCACGCGAACGATGATCACACGTTGAGAAAATGTACGCGGTACCGATAACAGGCAAACACCAGTAGCGAATATAAAAATGTAATCACACATCAAACGTCTAATCACGCTGTGTCGTTGCGTGTCGATCAGCTGATATTACAATGACACAGCCACAACTCAAACATATTCGTGCATATAATACGGTACATTTGGTTAGAATAATTCACACACCACATGTGGACGGGTGGCTTTTATTCGCAAATATAATTTGTAAAATAATAACGGAAACACACGACAGCGTGATAAATAACTACCTCGTTCCGTCGCGGCTCGGTCGTCGAGTCTCTCCTGTCGGTCTGTTTACCTTCAGTCACGGCCGAGTTGTCAGCGCGGCCACCTGACAACGGCTGCTTCCAGCTAGTCGCCTGGGTCGAGTTCACCAACAGATTAACTAACTATCGACTATGACGACGCCGAAAACAAAGCAGCTAAATCCGTCGGTGGAAGGCGCCGCGGCCTTAGTCTGTGGCTGCCGTAGCGTGGTCTCACGGGTGAGTGATTTCCTGCTAATCCTTGCGAGCCCGGGCTGACCCGTGCTCACGAGCACGTCCATTGTGTGGCGGACGGCGCGTCGGGGCCGTCGTCGCTGATATAATCGACGGGAACAACCGCTCCTGCGTCGGGATGAGCGCTGACAAGAAAGATGGAAGTCCGGACACGTGACCGAGGATACCTGTCTCGGCAGATCCGTGAATACGGGTTATAGCTGCCAAGAGATTACCTATTTATAAACTTCACGGCCAGGCGTAGCAGCAGCTCGTGGTGATTCCTTTTCATGTACCAACAGACGAACGCTACTTAGCTGTTAGTCTTAGGGGCAGCTCATTAGGGGAGATACAGCCACTAAGGCGTTACTTTTAACTGTGTGATTGACTGGTGAAGCGTAAACTTCGACCACAAAGGTTTCACAACGTTACAACATAATGGCTAGTTCATATGTCAAACAGTTTCTGTTAAACTCCGTTACCTGCATACGCTTAATTCTTTAAGTCACAATTGATGTATTCTTTTTTATCTGATGATGAACTTTTATAACAGTTTTTAAAAGTTGAATTTCAGTTAGCCTTGTCTATACATACATATTCATATATATATATATATATATATATATATATATATATATATATATATATATATATATATATATATATATATATATATATATATATATATATATATATATATATATATGAATATGTATGTATGTATATGATATATATATAATATATACACACACACACACACACACATATATATATATATATATATATATATATATATATATATATATATATAAACACACACATATGTATATATATATTTATGTGTGTGTGTGTGTGTGTGTGTTTGTGTTTGTGTTTGTGTGTGTGTGTGTGTGTGTGTGTGTGTGTGTGTGTGTGTGTGTGTGTGTGTGTGTGTGTGTGTGTGTGTGTGTGTGTGTGTGTGTGTGTGTGTGTGTGTGTGTGTGTGTGTAACATGGGGTTCTGATCCTGCTCTCGAAAGCCAGTAGGTGCAATGACCAGTCTAAGACCAATAGTGCTACTTAGTGCACTAAGAAAGACGCTGTCATTAGTAGTACTTGCACTCATAGCAGACAAAGTCGAAGCGTTCCTCTCTCAAGGACAAAGCAAATTTCGACATGTCCGCAGCACTGCAGATGTCGTATTGGGCTATCGTTGGCTAGCCGCTAAAACGCAACGTTATGTATCGAAATGAGCCGTGCGTTTGACATCATCAGGCGAGATAAGCTAATAACAGTTCTTGAGTCTTTCCTCGGCGAATCGGAAGTGCGAATCATCCGAATATTCATTGCAGAAACAATGTTGGAACTAAAATTAAAATGGAGTAAATGTCCAACATTCACATCCATCATTGGTACACCACTAGTCTATCGCCTGTACTCTTCCTGATCTAATTGGAAGCCGCCTCTGTGATCTGAGACACGACTTGCCGCAACACCATCGAGAAGACACTGAAATGCCCTACTGCACGGCACCCGCCGACGACATTGACTTCGTCAGCAATGCCAGCCAATTGCTGGACGAGGTACAACGAATCGCTCCTGGTTGCCTGCAAAAGTGCTATCTTAACATCAATGAAGCCGAAACAGAACGTACCAACATTCACAGAAGAAACAACCGTGCTGGCGCAGGACACACTAGCTAGGCTCTCTCCTTGGGGACATACCAGACGTGGCACGGAAAGAGCAACTTGTGGCTGTGGCTTTCCGGAAGCTGTGGTCTCTCTTGGTCAGACACCACCCTGTATCGCGAGACTCCGGCTGCGACTGTACATTACATTTATAGTCATTGTGCTCACATGCAACATGGACACGTGGGTACTAACGCCTACGGAATGAACCAGGTTTTATGCATTCCACCGTCGTCAGCTGAGACAGGTCATCTTCATCAGACACCCTCAGCGAATCTTGAACAACGCCCTCTACCGAAAATGTGCGTGCAACTTGGAGTGGAGTATGTTTGGACAGGTGCTTCGCATGCCACGTGAACCCTAACACAACTGGCCATATACCAGTATTTCACATCCGTTGACGTTGCTGGCGAACAACACTCCCAACTGCCCTCGACAAAGATCTGCAGGAATTTGGCAAGCGTCTTCGAAATCGCACACGCACACGCATATATAATGTACTTTTAGAACTGTGTATACATACCATTCATATACAAAGCTAAAATGATTACTTACAATTACAAACTCTGTACAGAAAGCGTATACTGTGGATAGCGTCACGTATACTTTTTAATCGCGCTATGTTACCGTATAATCAGCTAAGCTGACAACAGTGGCTGCGCAGTCTACACCATAGCCTAGTTGAGGAACCTATGTTTCGACAACCTGGCAGACCTATGATATTACCCAGAGTGACTTGAGCCAAACAAATAAACAACGGCCTATGTCGTGAGCCGAGGTTGTGTCTAGTCTAGGCACCTACGGGACAAACACACGAGACAATCCCAGCCTCCAGTGGACCGCGAGTCGCCATTAGTGTAACGCGCCTTCTGCAGTAGGAATGAGACCAAGGGGCGGACGATACATGAGTGCTTCGTCTGGCAAACACGCTCAAAACCACAGGCGAGATTCGTAGTGAATAACCAGATTGGTTCTAATGGAAATGTGGTCAGACGTGTGTTAACAAGGGCCCCAGCACACGCATTGCAGTTAGTCTTAAGTGTAGGTATAATAACCACAAGTCATTAATGGGATTCACCAGCAGTTAGTATATACAATTCCCAGAAGAGTGCGGATTCTATGTTATAATGTTAATACACTTTCTGATCGCACCTCGATGTTGATCAATTGACTTGATACATTTCGAGTAGGCCAATAAAGTGATGTCAATGAAATATCGCTTGCGCAGCACCGCAGTGGTTATTTGGCCCAGACACACCGCGTTTCTAGTTTAGAATGTGGCTTTAACAATTAAACGAAATAAACATATCACAAATTGTCGAAATACACGCCCCCCACAACTTTACGGGAGGAAGGGATTAGGACGAGGTGTTATTTCCCTTAGCGTCGTACATCGATACATTTTTTTCTTTTCAAAACCTTCATTAAACCCTTAGAATAAATAGTTTACTTCATTAAACCCTTAGAATAAATAGTTTACTTCATTAAACCCTTAGAATAAATAGTTTACTTCATTAAACCCTTAGAATAAATAGTTTACTTCATTAAACCCTTAGAATAAATAGTTTACTTCATTAAACCCTTAGAATAAATAGTTTACTGACTTTGAGCGCGGTATTTCAAAATGCAAAGAGCAATGTGTGCAAACTTAGCTTCGATTATCCAGGCTCCGTGATGTGGCGCCACTGTTTCTGGCAAACGCGCAAGCTTGTAATCAGAGTTAACTTTTCATAGGGACGAATATAATTATCATTGGTTACACTGGCATTCTGGGTAACCGATAAAATCGACTCTCAAACGAACTCGTCAAATAAGAGTACACTTTTAAAATTGATACGAAGCATTCGAATCTACTTTAAATATCTATTATAGTGACACTAGTTACACATCAAAATAAAACGGATATGTGAACGCTAATGTTTTGACCGTGGGTTCGAATCCCATAAGGGTAAACTTTTTCGTACAGTCATATGTTAGGGTAGGTTTTATTTTGCATAAAATTATTAGAAACTTATTTTCGTTATGCAAACCCATAACATATAATATCAATTGTAAACGTAAATATTTATCCTATCAGTGGTGCCATCTGACGGCATTAATACTAAAAACATGGGTTGGTCAAGCCTCGATTATCCAGGTTTCGTGCTGTGGCGCCACCGTTTATTGCACACATCTTCGCCTGGATCCATACCGTACTTTTCAATGTGACGCAAATTATGTATTCACCCGGTTTCTGGGTGCATACTAGGGCCATGCACTGGCTATAATTTGAATCCAAGCCCGTCCCGCAATTAGCGGTTAAAATCCAGCCCCGGCCCAGGTCCGCAAAAATTCTTCAAGCTCAGCCCGGCCCAGGCCCGTAAACTAGAATTTAGGCCCAGGGCCGGCCCAGACCGTTAATGTTTGGCCCATGCCCGCCGCGGCCCGGCCTGGACCGCACGTTTCAGGCCCAAGCCCGTCCAATACACGGGAAAGCCCGCGGCCCGCTAGCCAGCGGCCCGCTAAATTTAGAAAAGATAAACATATTATCTTATAATAAAACACAAATAAATTGTAATACAAACGTACTGTTTTATTAAATAACATAACAAAATATATGAACATTGTATAATGTCTACTACTCTGCTGCCTGCTGTCCATAGTGTGCTGGACGAGTTCTAGAAATCCAGCACCACCAACTGCTTCAAACAGACGAATATCCTGAAGAAAACTAATAAACTTTTTATTGTCATTACTATTAAGTATTATAAAATATATATATATATATATATATATATATATATATATATATATATATATATATATATATATATATATATATATATATATATATATATATATATATATGGCTTGAATTTATTGGCTTATGGTTAAATGTCACCCACTGGCACTGACGCCGAGTGGCATTTCCAGTAGGCCTGCAGTCTCTAGCTTGGGACAAATCAGGTTCAGACATGTGTGAATTAGTACAAGTAGTGGGGAAATTGTAGACCCTAAACAGTAGACACTAGTTAACACAATTGAAAAATATTGACTACCAACTTGGGTAGGCAGTGGGCAGTGGGCAGTAGGCAGTGGGCAGTGGGCAGTGGGCAGTGGGCAGTGGGCAGTGGGCAGTGGGCAGATCCTTCGGGCTGTCAAGATTTGGATGGAAGACCTAGACAATAGAATGTCCACTGGTACGGTCAAAAGGTGATAAGTTGATGGTTAATCATGGCTTGATTGCCTCTGCTAATATGTCTAAAGTAAATATTTGGGGCTGGCTGCTTCCAGCCAAGTGAACTTAAGTGGCCTAGTATAATGCCATTAGATCTATGTAAAAGAATTTGTCAATCTTTTACACCTGTATGCTGTATGTACTATGTAGTAGTAGTATGTACTGTGTAATGTGTATATTGTATACGCAATATTATGCGTTGTTATGCAATGCATTATGCATTATGCAGGTGTACAAAGTCAAACACATAGTATACTACAAACCCAGAGAATCCAACACCCCGTTTATCTTCAGCAATAATGATACAATACAAGTGAAGAAGAATGAAGGGAAACATGCATTAACTGTGATGAAGCCAGTGAAACAAGTGCCACTACTCCAGTCACAGTGTTTTGGAAAGCCAGTACATGTTTCAAGAATTAAAATACAAAGACATTAATATGAGACTATATGAAATGTCTCTATTAAAAGAATGCACATTATTAAAATTATACCATTGGAAATCCCATTGTTGGTGTCATTCATAATTCTATGCATGGTCTCAATTTACAACTATGTAATACTACATTTTAAACATTCATTAACCGGAAATACAGGGCCGGCCCTCGAAATTTAGTGGAGGCCCGGCCTGCGGGCTGTGAGCCAGGCTGGGCTTGGACCCAAAGCCAGGCCCGTGCATGGCACTAGTGCATGCACAATTTGCTAATTACGACCTCATCCGGGGATTTGACTAACTCATAAAATAAGAGTGAACTTTTTTCAGTTGAGTCAACTGTCAAACTGAAAAGCAACTGTCAGACTGATGAGTTAAATCAGGCAAACATGTTTAGTGTAGAATCTTTATAATGACGCTGATTGGCTGCTGGCGCCTCAAGGGAACGCCCACACCAAACGGAGTGGTGACAGTGGGTAACAATGAGATCATGCCTGTGGGATCAGATTCTCTTTTCGGCGAGTGAGGGTCGGATAAGCGAGACGAGGGTTGGCCAGAATCTTCTCGGTGAAAAAGCTCCCAATTCTAAATGCATGCAAATGCATACAACAGAGATGCCACTCAGCATATCAGACTGCCACAAGTTAAAAAAGAAACGAACGTTATTTTGTATTGTATACACATTTTCAATACAAGCAAGTTGTGGCACTGGTGATATGCCGAGTGGCGCCGCCTTTGGGGATAGTGTGCACAACCCATGTCGCATTAGTGTGATTCAAGATTTAACAAGATTGCTGTCCAAGGCAAATGCCCAGATGACAAGTGGACAAGGAAGTCATTGGCTTATCGAGAGTCCAACAATGTTTCATCTACCCGCCCTCCTGAGATATGTGTCAACCTTGTTTTTAAACCTGTTCACGCTGCTAGCAGTTACTTCCTGATATCCAATCTACACTGGTCCTTTATTAATGTTACCCCGTGTCCTCTAGTTCTACTGTCTTTTTTGAGGGAGAAAACAAATTATATCAATATTGTCATAACCATTCAATATCCTCTCTCAGTTCTAGAATCATTTTAGTTGCTCTCCTCTGTTTTCGTTCAAGCGTATCTATATCCTTCTTATTGTCTCTTGTAGCTTGTAGACATTATTCTAAATGGCTGTGCTATACTCTTCGTTTATGCTCGGACTTCGGTAAACTAATCCAATAGTTAATGCTGAATTTCCTGTAAGTATGTTGCACCAAACAGCTTCATTGCAATCTGCTTCCCTTTCTAATTTTATTTTGTGAACCTGAGTAGATTCTTTAATATATAACATAACTTTCCCTTTCCCTTCTTCCTATTCAATCTCTTCTTACAGTACAAGTCATGTCAGTCCTAATTTAGCTTCTGCTGTGTCTTTGTTGGCACTTGATTTGGTTATACCAATTATGTCCGTTGTGTGGCGCCAATGAATGCTGTTACGACCATTTTTACTTAGAAGTCGCACGACACTGAGATAATCTCACAACGTATGTACGTACACACGTACGCGCATACACACGTAAACGTGGACACGTGTGCACGCGTATACGCACGCATGCAAGTACGCAGTCACGGATATACAGCAACTACTGCGATACCCGTGCGTATATTTGGCATGAATAATTATTTTTTGTAATTGCGGCTGTTTTTATGTCTTTGTCGCATTCAGTTGTGAAAACGTCTTCACTTCTCCGGAAGAATTAGCCTTAACACCACAGTCATCAGGGGATCTAATTGTCGCCAGGATATGACACAGTTTCGAGACTCGATCCAAGCCAGACCGGCAAGGTTCATACTCTAACAAAAATTAGTCTCATCTGTAAAAAGAAAGACAAAGAAAGAAGGGATGCCTGTTTTTGCCATTGATGATTCATCCGTCTCTTCGCAGAAACGAAAATGGACAGAGGCGCGCATCACAAACGCCCTGACGAGTCGAGTGGTTTTTAATCAGTACACATAAAACAGATCCAACATTAGCTAAATAGGCAGTGTAGGTTCTTTGACGCTACTGGGCTTGATAATGTGAAGGTCTTTATTACTAAGCTCTGTGGAACAACTATTGAGGGTGACGACAGTAAAACACTGCACACGTTGATGAAGAGAGCCGTAATTTGCTTCGGTATATTTATATAAAATCGTTATACGTTAAACTTGAAAACAGTAATTTTCGGTCTTTCGCTGTATGCAATTTAAAATGCGAATAAAATATGCTGAAGTTATTATTTTGACATAACAAAACTTGTTTTACCTTTCTAGAAATTTTCCTCGTCTTATCAAGGCGACTTAGTCAGTACTGATGACGTTGAATGACGTCATCGTAAACATGAGGAAGTTCGCCTTGATAAGACGATGCAAATGTCTACAAATGTAGTTGTTCCTAATGTTTATCTATGTTGGTTTCTTCCTTGGCTTACCAGCTCTCCATTCCAATATGGAGATAGTGCTGACACCACGCACAATGGAAGACGTAGCTGTTTGTAATGTACACGATCGACGCAGAGTATTGTTTAATATTGCGATTCAAATGTAAGTCATGTTGCACAAACCATCTTAAGCCTCGAAACAATGTTACTGAAGGCCAATAAAACATTTTAAATGCATGGATGTTTGCGATCAACGATTGCACCACAGAACGTACAGTACTGCGACACAATAACTTAGGAAGGCACCCAAAAAGTAGAGTGTGTTAACATTTTGTCCACTTACACATTGGAAACATGTCGCTAGCGAAATGTAGTGTCCATTTGAAAGGGTCTGGTGTATACATGATTATATTGGGTCTGGGTGCATACATCATAAGGTTGGGTCTGGGTGCACACATACTTAGATTGGGTCTGGGGGTAACATAATTAGATTGTGTCTAGGTGCATACATGCTTAGATTGGATGTGGGTGCACAGATACTTTGATTGGGTCTGGGTGCATACATACTTTGATTGGGTCTGGGTGCATACATACATAGTTAGGGTCTGGGTACATACATGATTACATTGAGTCTGGGTGCATACATACTTAGATTGGGTCTGGGTGAATACATGATTAGATTGGATGTGGGTGCACAGATACTTTGATTGGGTCTGGGTGCATACATACTTTGATTGGGTCTGGGTGCATACATACATAGTTAGGGTCTGGGTACATACATGATTACATTGAGTCTGGGTGCATACATACTTAGATTGGGTCTGGGTGAATACATGATTAGATTGGGTCTAGGTGCATACATACTTAAATTGGGTCTGGGTGCATACATACATATATTGGGTCTAGGTGCATGCATACTTAAATTGGGTCTGGGTGCATACATACTTAGATTGGGTCTAGTTGCATACATGACTAGGTTTGGTCTAGTTGCATAATTAGATTTGGTCTGGGTGCAACATAATTAGATTGGGTCTAGGTGCATACATAATTAGGTTGGGTCTAGGTGCATACATAATTAGGTTGGGTCTGGGTGCAACATAATTAGATTGTTTCTGGGTATAACATAATTATATTGGGTCTAGGTGCATGCATAATAAGATTTGGTCTGGGTATAACATAATTAGATTGGGTCTAGGGGCATACATAATTAGATTTGGTCTAGATGCATACATAATTAGATTGGGTCTGGGTGCAACATAATTAGATTGGGTCTGGGTGCAACATAATTAGATTGGGTCTGGGTGCAACATAATTAGATTGGGTCTGGGTGCATACATAATTAGATTGGGTCTAGGTGCATACATAATTAGATTGGGTCTGGGTACAACATAATTAGATTGGGTCTGGGTATAAAATAATTATATTGGGTCTAGGTGCAAACATCATTAGATTGGGTGTAGGTGCATACATCATTAGATTTGGTCTAGGTGCATACATAATTAGACTGGGTCTAGGTGCAACATAATTAGACTTGGTCTGGGTGCAACATAATTAGATTGGGTCTGGGTACAACATAATTATATTGGGTCTAGGTGCATACATAATTAGATTGGGTCTGGGTGCAACATAATTAGATTGGGTCTGGGCATAACATAATTAGATTGGGTCTAGGTGCATACATAATTAGATTTGGTCTAGATGCATACATAATTAGATTGGGTCTGGGTGCAACATAATTAGATTGGGTCTGGGTATAAAATAATTAGATTGGGTCTAGGTGCAAACATCATTAGATTGGGTCTAGGTGCATACATAATTAGATTGGGTCTAGGTGCATACATATTTAGACTGGGTCTAGGTGCAACATAATTAGATTGGGTCTGGGTACAACATAATTAGATTGGGTCTAGGTGCATACATAATTAGATTGGGTCTGGGTACAACATAATTAGATTGGGTCTGGGTACAACATAATTAGATTGGGTCTAGGTGCATACATAATTAGATTTGGTCTAGGTGCATACATAATTAGACTGGGTCTGGGTGCAACATAATTAGATTGGGTCTGGGTACAACATAATTAGATTGGGTCTAGGTGCATACATAATTAGATTGGGTCTGGGTACAACACAATTAGATTGGGTCTGGGTACAACATAATTAGGTTGGGTCTAGGTGCATGCATAATTTGATTGGGTCTAGTTGTATTCATGATTAGATTGGGTCTCGTTGCATGCATAATTAGATTTGGTCTGGGTATAACATAATTAGATTGGGTCTAGGTGCAAACATCATTAGATTGGGTCTAGGTGCATACATAATTAGATTGGGTCTGGGTATAACATAATTAGATTGGGTCTAGGGGCATACATAATTTGATTGGGTCTAGTTGTATTCATGATTAGATTGGGTCTCGTTGCATACATAATTAGATTGGGTCTGGGTATAACATAATTAGATTGGATCTAGGTGCATACATAATTAGATTGGGTCTAGGTGCATACATAATTAGATTGGGTCTGGGTGCAACATAATTAGATTGGGTCTGGGTATAACATAATTAGATTGGGTCTAGGTGCATACATAATTAGATTGGGTCTAAGTGTATACATAATTAGGTTGGGTCTGGGTGCAACATAATTAGATTGGGTCTGGGTATAACATAATTAGATTGGGTCTAGGTGCATATATAATTAGATTGGGTCTGGGTGCATACATAATTAGGTTGGGTCTGGGTGCAACATAATTAGATTGGGTCTGGGTACAACATAATTAGATTGGGTCTGGGTATAATATAATTAGATTGGGTCTAGGTGCATACATAATTAGATTGGGTCTAAGTGCATACATAATTAGGTTGGGTCTGGGTGCAACATAATTAGATTGGGTCTGGGTATAACATAATTAGATTGGGTCTAGGTGCATACATAATTAGATTGGGTCTAAGTGTATACATAATTAGGTTGGGTCTGGGTGCAACATAATTAGATTGGGTCTGGGTATAACATAATTAGATTGGGTCTGGGTGCAACATAATTATATTGAGCATAGGTGCATTCTTACTTACATTGGGTCTGGGTGCATACGTGATTAGATTGGGTCTAGGTGCATACATGATTAAATTCTGTCTGGATGCATGCATAATTAGATTAATTAGGCTCTTATCTCCTGTAAACCCGATCATTTGATAATTATTTTGGACTACATTCAGACACGCGTTCTCATGTATAGTGGTTGTTAAGGAATTCAAAAAAAAGAACGTAATAGTCGTTTAGGATAACCGTTATTATCCTTTCTGCGACGCCAAAGATTACATTGCAAATGACAGAGATCAAATAAAAAATTCGTTTTCAAAATGAAAACCACTCGCTAGTTTACACAGGAGACATGTTGAAGGTCATGTCGTATGAGTCAGAGCGAGTGGGCAAACACTTACCCAGATGGAATCATGCAATCATGCGATGTTTTTTTTTTTGTGGTAATTTGCAGCTAGTTAGGATTCGTAGCGGAAATCCGGATGATCCTGTAAGTCGTGACACAAGGAGGACATCTGCCGGCGGCAACGTCAGACCAAGTCGACTTATAGAGAAACCAAAGGATGCGTCAACTTTGGCAATTGGCGGTGTTATTCCAGTCTCAAGTTGCAATATTTCGATTGATGCTATCGGCAATTTTCGCGAAGCCGTTCGACGTCTTCTCGTGTACTGACACCTGACGCGTCAGGCTGAAACTGACACCTGACGCGTCAGGTTGAAACTAATCCCGTAAAGTTAATTACCAGTTTCCCTCTGTCATTTCAGTAACCGCAACGAGTATTTCTTCCACCGGCGTGGGCGGACATTCGTCGATATAATGTGGGCTGCAGCGAGGTATCTGTTTACCACATGTACAGTATAAGCCGTTGGTATGGGGCTATTAATGGATAAGATTAACTAATTGAGTTATTGCAATGTTGTCAACATTCTAATTGATTAACTAGTTAAATAAATATTGGATTACGTTAAGTTATCTTGCAATATAAAAGTAATTTTTTTAAGTATATATAACTATGTTAATAAAAACAATAACCTATGTTATATAATAACATTAGATATTGCTATAATCAATAATATAATCATTAACATATAGTGTAGTACTTAACAGATAATAAAATAAAAGCCCGTAATATGAAAAATCGATAATGTAATAACCGGTAATGTAATAACCCGTAATGTAATAATCAGCCGTTAATGCAATAAAGAAAGCGGGTTGAAGTGTAGATTGACATATTTATTACCAAATATATGAATCAAATGAAGTAAGATGCGTACGAAGTACCTTTGATTGTCAGTAATTAACAGAGCTGCATACAGCTAAGGCAAAGTAAATGCATTGGGTCTCGGTGCATACATAAGTAAATTGGGTCTTGGTGCATACATAATTAGATTAATTAGGCTCTTGTCTCATGTAAACCCGATCATTTGATAACTAATTTGAACCGCGATCGGGGAACGCGTTGTCGTACATGCGCGGTTGTTGTCGAGAAGTGATTGTTAAGGAATAAAAAAACGTAATTGTCGTTTTGGATAACCGTCATTATTCTTTCTGCGACGCGTAAGGTGACATTGCAAATGACAGAGACCAAATAAAAAATTCGTTTTCAAAATGAATATTAGTCGCAAGTTTACCACAGCCGACCTGGCAGAGGTCATGTCGCATCAAGCAGACTCGAGTGGGCAACCAATTACCCAGATGGAACCATGCAATCATGCGATGCTTTTTTGGTAATTTGCAGCTAGTTAGGATTCGTAGCGGAAATCCGGATGATCCTGTAAGTCGTGACACAAGGAGACCATCTGCCGGCGGCAAAGTCAGACCAAGTCGACTTGTAGGGAATCCAAAGAATGCGTCTTCTCACGCAGTGACACCTAGCGCTGAAATGTAACAACTTATCGCCTCAGGCGATAAAGTTAATTATCAGTTTCCCTCTGTCATTTTATGAACCGCAACGAGTTTTTCTTCCAGCGACGTGGGCCGACTTTCGTCGATATAATGTGACCTGAATAATGTGGCCTGTATAATGTGACCTGTATAATGTGGCCTGTGTAATGTGGCCTGTGTAATGTGGCCGGTGTAATGTGGTCTGTATAATGTGGCCTGTGTAATGTGGCCTGTGTAATGTGGCCTGTATAATGTGGCCTGTGTATTGTGGCCTGTGTAATGTGGCCTGTATAATGTGGCCTGTATAATAGGGTCAACATTCCGGGTTCATCAGGTATGATGACGATTACTCCTGATTAACTAGTTAAGTAAATATTGGATTACATTAAGTTATCCTGCATTATAAAAAGTAAACTTATGAAGTATACATTAATATATTAATAAAAGCAATAACCTATATTATATAACAACATCCGTCTATAACCTATAATGTAATACCTAACCGATAATACAAGAAAAGCCAGTAATGTAATAAAATCGATAAAACAATAACCGGTAATGTATTAATCAACCGTTAATGCAATAAAGAAACGGATTGAAGTGTAGATTGGCATTTTTATTTCCAAATATATGATTCAAATGAAGTAACATGCATAAGAAGTGCATTTGATTGTCAGTAATTAACAGAGCTCTATACAATTACGGCAACGTAAATGCATTTATTTACAGAGCATCTGTATATTATATATATACGTGTACATTTTCTATTTAAAATCATGAATATAAGTTACAAGTGCACAATGTTTATCCTGAGTCAGATTGTTTGACGTCGAACTCGTTCGGTGGAGCGCGATTTTTTTCTCAACTTCCTTTCCGATTAATTCGCGCAATTGTACGCACAGCAAATACATAATTTGCTACACGGCTAGCATCGACGTTCATGCAGTCAACTCAGTATGAGAACACAGAAAAAGCGCGGCGTTCAATAGTTTCACTCTGATGCATCCCTGGTGGTGCTTGTAAAACTGGCAAACCGTGATTTTTTATTACATCATGCTACGTGTTGACAGTATCGTTGTCTGGTGATTAAGGAGTCAAACTCGAAGATAGTCCAACAAAAGGCTGTGTGTGCGCGTGCGTGATTGGTGATCTAAGAAGAACCTGGCACGACACCTAGAGTCGTGCAATAATTTCACTCATTCTTTTCGTTTCTAGACATACTGTGGACAACGATAAAAGAAAGCAAATGAAATGAAGATCTACATAATCCACTCGTAAAGCCAAATGGTCATGTATTTGATACACCACATGGTTCAAGCGATAACATTGAAGTACTCACACTCCCATATATGTCCAGCTTTTAGTACCTGACATGTTCATTTCTTACTGGATTTACTACGAAACAACGACGAAAGAATGTAAATGAAACGATGATCTACACAATGTACTCGTTATAAGTGAAACGATCGTATATTTCATACGCTACATAACAACGAATTAGCGGTACTCCCATATACGACAAACGTTCAGTCGACCTTTCCCCTTGTAGCACATTGCTTAATCTGTTGGTCAGATTGACAGCGCAGCGCTAGTTCGGAAGTTGCTTCCGCCTTCATGTTTGTGAGAGATTACTCAACGTTCGTAATCACGATTTTCTGATATCACCAAGACTGGCCACATACAACGTGAACGTCGAATCTGATGAGCAAAGCATAGCGAGGTGGCTAAGGTTTACTCACATAATTACACATTGCAACATTGTGTGTGTGTGCGTGTGTGTGTGTGTGTGTGTGTGTGTGCGTGCGTGTGTGTGTGTGTGTGTGCGTGCGTGCGTGCGTGCGTGCATGTGCGTGTGCGTGCGCGTGCGCGTGCGTGTGCGTGTGCGTGCACGTGCGCGTGTGCGTGTGGGAGCATATGCGGCATATCCAATTATAACATTATAACATAACAACATGTATAAGTCTGCTAACTTGAAGTTGCACCACGGGTTTTGTACAAGTGATTCTCATTACACAACAACAACGACTGCACTGTGGTGTTCCGTGTTACAACCTCTCCCCTTGATGGTGACAACCCGTCACGTCACCTTCGTCAGCCTGGCTAGACGTTGCCACTTCTTCGCATTCCAAACGCGACCTTCGCAGATAATGTTCAGGTGCCTGTTACAAAAACGACATTCTCACAACAAGTGTTAACGTTGTCGCTTTCTGTGAAAATCAATGTCATTAAAGTTCTGCGAAAATGTTAAACATGTCACGCATATTCGACAACTGTAGGTCAGAGAACAATTGTGAACAATTTGTCAAAACAACCAATGGAAATAGCTTTGGCAATGACCAAGAATCAAGAATCTTGATCATTGTCAAGAATTGTATTTAGCAGATGCTGTAGTGTTAACGTACAGTTTGGAGTAACGTAAATGGAAAATTGTGTTCAGGCTGATTTAACATGTTTCGTCTACGTGTGGTCGGCTCAGTATGATGATCTGTGTCAAGTCTACGTGCGCATGCGTGTTTGCGTGCAGGTGTGGTTAGGTAATAATATTGCTAAGATTTATTCAGTTGTAGCGATACAAGTAAACATGTTAAACATGCATATTTGAATCAATTACAACATCCCTAGAAACCCCAAAAGCTTATAGCGGGGCTGCCTGTACAAATAGGGTATATAGTATAATATTATACATATTTGTTCATATACACAGATATATGTACACATGTATACATACACATATACACGTGCACATAAAATTTTCTATATACCAATAACTATATGACAGTGAGAAAAAAACAATAATACAATTCTAGTAATGATAATAATAATAATAATAATTAAAATAATAATAATAAATTATTGTGTTGTTCGATACATACAAAACGGACAGGGAGTATTTGACGCATTCAACGCGTATTCAACAGCTGCAGAAACATACACATTTCACTGCACTTATTGTCTGAAGCATTGGCCTTTATTACCTTTATTTTGATCTCAATTGTAGTCGACACTCGGGTAGGCGTGGGAACTTGTAAGGTCTGAAAGAAAGAGTTATCAAATATATTGACGGTTCATATAAACGCGTGGTCATTACCACATATATTATCCAATTTAGTCAAATCAAGCATTTAACTAATCACGTTCATGAACGTATAACATAGATACGTATTGGCGGCAGGTGATAATCCCGCGCTAGTTGTTGCTGCGATTAAATTTTCGAATGGATTCAACTGTTGTGCCGGCCAAATCAACTCGCGACTCGACTTTTGTTGAATTGCGGATCAGCTGATCCGTTCTAAGTCGAATAAACACACGACTCGCAACAAACATTTAGTGATGTACGCCTAGCATAAAGTCAACCGATTTCTGGAGGTCAAAGTCTGTTTAATACTACCGGAGCAGTTAAATATGTGTTTATAATTATCATCGGCAGTGTTAATTATAAACACATAAGTGAAACAAGAATCTTAATAAATCAAGCTCAGTAAAAAGGACAGTTCGCAATGAGAACATTGCTGGTGCTAATCAGCCAATCAAAAACGGTTCTTTCTCAAAACGAGGCGGCGCATGCGCACCTGTCCGCTGTGACGTCATATACGACATGTCGGTGCGTCGGGACGAGTAGCGGGCAGCTCGGCGGCGCCGGCAGCAGCAGCCGAAGGCGGCGAGGAAGCCCTGCCTGAACGTACGGTTCATGAAGCAGTACGTGATGGGGTTGCAGCAGGACGACACGTACGAGAGCAGGTGGATGAAGCTCATCGCTGTCGGGCTCACCTGCGACACGGCGCCTGCGTAGTCGTACACGATCCACGTCTGACAGACGGAAACAAACAAGATTGTTTGAAGGAACGGTGCTATTTTTATCGGCATATGTGCATTGATGCAACGTTATCCAAACGTGGGCTCATGACTCTATCTTTGTCTCGGTGTGTCTTTTTCTCCGTTTCGCCATATCTCCGTCCGTACGTGCGTGTGCGTGTGCGTGTGCGTGTGCGTGTGCGTGCGCGTGTGTGCATATGTGTATATATTGTTTGTACCGGCGGAGGTAGGAATATGTGTTTCCTGTCTGAACGATCGAACACGTGCAAAGTTACAGGCATTGCTTAAGAAATTAGTGTCATTTTATTTCACTCCCCATATACTTGATATCCAATATGTAGCGGTATTGGACCTTACTACTGGGTAAATTTTGAACTGAATTACTAACGGAGCCGTCAATGCGTCAATGTTGTCCATCACCAGTTTGAAGTAGAAACAGAAGAAGAGTAGAAGAACAACAGCAATTAATCCTTAACTCAACGAAGCTCATCCCGAGCAGGCTGCGCCCAAAATCTGGAACAAACTCCCCGTCACTTTAAAATCCTCTGACCCAATAATAACTCATTCCTGCAAAATCTCAAAACATATCTTTTTGGAATTACTGTTCACGATATCATGCTGTACAATTCTGCTTTGTCCCGAAGATTTGAACTCTGTAGAAGTTATACTAATATTGACGATGGTGATGATAATGATGAAAGTGACAATGACGATGGCAATAACGATAACATAATAATAATAATATTAATAATAATAATATTAATAATGATAATAATCATAATAACTATATTATTAATATTAATATTAATATTAATATTAATATTAATATTAATATTAATATTAATATTAATATTAATACTAATACTAATACTAATACTAATACTAACATTAACATTAACATTAACATTAACATTAACATTAACATTAACATTAACATTAATATTAATATTAATATTAATACTAATACTAATAATACTAATAATAATAATAATACCAATAATAATACTAATAATAATAATAATACCAATAATAATAATAATAATAATAATATGATGATAATAAATAATGATAATAACAAGTGGCCAGTGGCGTCACTTCAACCAACCTGTAAAGCGTAGAGCGGCGTCCAACAGATGAAGAACTCAAGCACGAGAACAAACAGCATCTTGATGACGCGTTTCTTGGCGACGAGGTTCTTCTCGGCGTTAGAGTGTCGCATGTAGTACCTCTTGTCCAGACTGCGCCTCGTGCGACACTTGAGTGTGACCGCGTCCCCCCGGGGCGGACAGTTGCCGTTGTGGGTGCCAGGCTTCGTGTCGTACTCCTGCTCCGACAACTTCTTCAGACTCGTCATCTCTGCCGAGAAACGTTTTACACAACTTTAGAAAATAACAATACAATACAGTCAGTAAACGAGACTATCAGACAGTCACAATTACCGACTATTATTTTTTTGGCCCTGTATGTTTCGGACCAGAGACATTTGCTCCGTCAGTGTTGGCCCGAATCCATTCGGCCCTGTGTATATCAGCCCAGGACCTTTATGTCCGGTGTATTTCGGCCCCGCGAGGAGGGTGTTGTATGAATGAAACTGATAATTAAATAACGGAAATAGTAAGGAAAAGGAAGATAGACTGGTTGGACGTAAGACGGAGACATTGAACAGGAGATGGAGAGTTGCAAACAGACCTTGAGCGTTTCGTATCTCCAGCCGTATCCCCCGCCACAGCGTGTACGTGATCCAACCGTAGGCGATCAACATGAGTGAGAGCGGAACAATGAGCAAGACGAGGTCGAGGAAGATCGTGTAAGCCTGCAACCAACTCGTATCACGGCACGACTAGCTCTTCACCGACAACCTGCTTCCGTTAAAGGTATTAACGTCTGACCGTTTTGTTTCCGTTAAATATTGTTACATCATTCATACTTTACCGCCGAAAAATATTTTAATGAACCACAATATATTATATTGTTTCATATAGTTTGACCGTTATCTTTCTAATTTGAATATTTCGAATCCAATGCCATGTTTGTATTGAATGCAATACTGCAAGGATGATATTCCTAAACAGATAACGACAGTTTCGCTCTGCGTATTGCTAGTTTCGTAACTTGGCACTGACGTCAGCTGAATTTGCCGGTTACATGTTCTCCACAAGTTCAGGGCCGAGATACGCATGCGTATTTACGGACATAATGGCCTCCGTCAGTCAATATGTTACTTATCAGTTTTTAGACGTTATTTCAAAGAAGATACGTGTTAAAGAACGAGTCGACACCCCCACCTGTGGAAAATCACTCATGCATGGCATGCTGAAGGCCACGAAATGCACTAGAGGGGTATGTGATAGGGGTATCAACCTGTCACCTTCTACCAATCCCACCGCCAACCATCTATGAAGCCAACCTCCCACTTCCCACTTCGTGCCACATCCCATCACGCTAGCGCTTCATGGACACGTTCATTGCTTCAAACTAATCGCTGAAACTCCATTACGGCTACGTTTGAGATACGTTCAACTAATAACTGAAACTCCATTACGGCTACGTTTGAGATACGTTCAAGCTGAAACTCCATTACGGCTACTTACGAGGTACGTTCAACTAATAGCTGAAACTCCATTACGGCTACGTTTGAGATACGTTCAACTAATAGCTGAAAATCCATTACGGCTACGTTTGAGATACGTTCAAGCTGAAACTCCATTACGGCTACTTACGAGGTACGTTCAACTAATAGCTGAAACTCCATTACGGCTACGTATGAGATACGTTCAACTAATAGCTGAAACTCCATTACGGCTACGTATGAGATACGTTCAACTAATAGCAGAAACTCCATTACGGCTTCGTATGAGATACGTTCAACTAATAGCTGAAATTCCATTACGGCTACGTATGAGATACGTTCAACTAATCGGCTATACGTTAAGTATTGGCCGAAAACGTACAACTAAAACTGTCTTATATAGTTGTACACCACAAATAGTAATTTTAACTTTTTATTATCTTACATTGTGTTGTATAGTAATAATAACAACATCGTTATGACATGCAGTGTATCGATCCACTAAGAGGGAATTAGTGCTGTGTAAATCCCGTATTATTATTATTTATTATCATTATTATTGTTATTATTATTATTATTATTATTTATTATTTATTATTTATTATTATTTATTGTTATTTATTATTATTTATTATTATTGTTACTATTTATTATTATTATTATTATTATTGTTATGTTTCGCCATGGGCCAAATGAATCGCGGATGCAGCTTTAAAATAACGTTACCTTCTCGAGAGTCGGGTCGTCCCACATCTCAGCACACTTGTGTGCACCGTTGCGAAGTCGAGGCAGCTTCTGGTAGACGGCGATAGGGACCATGGCGGAGAGGGCCAGGACCCAGACGGCAGCGATGATCCTGTAGGCGTGGGACCGGGTCTGCCAGCGGCGCGACGTCAGCGGGTGGCAGATGGCGTAGTAGCGCTCGAGAGAGATCGCCACCAGGGTGAGCACGCTCACACCTACCGACACGCCTGCGAACCACAATTACAGGTGAACACAGCGACATCTAGCGAACATGTCCGAATGTGAAATATGCGGGGGGAAATAAAGTCGAGTGGAACTTACATTAACTTGCACGTGTCAATGGTATCGTAATTTAGATAATTTGTTGCTGAGCAGATAGTCTAAAAATTGTGTAATGTTTTTCAGTTTAATTAAGCTAGTTATTGTTTAGCACAAGTTTTTGCACATTGGAGTTTGTAATTTTAGAAATACGTGTACACCACAACATGTTGCCCGTTAAAACAGAAGAGGACAGCATATTTTTATAAAACCATTTAAGTACTAGCTAATGATTGCAAGGCGACCATATTTATTCATAACGACAAGTTTGGAATTCAGTCAACGCACGCAGTAATGAAATCGGAGCGCGTGAGGAGCCTCAGAATTCAGAATCGATCGTCGAATGCACGGCCCAACGAGTTGGCATCCCTTCCAGTATCAGCGAGAGTTACGCCTGGGTACACGTTGTAGCCAGCATATATCTAATGTACATCTTCACGTAATCTACTTGTCCTACAGTGACGTCAATAGCCCATTCAATGACGTGTCAGTGACATCATAAGTCATGTTGCTAGTCAGCTTCTTTTTCATTCGGTGATGTATAGTTCCTGCGGTCACCTGTATGTATGCCATATATTTAGGGGTGTAACTCTCAGTTTCCAGTGCATGATATTTGGGGCAACAACTCTGTTTTGCAAGAGTGTTCTTTAACGGGAACATATTTTCGGCCATACCAGACGTAAATAAAAAATAATGTGTTCTAGCGCAGTAAAAAAATATATTAAACGTATGACTATTTAACATAAAAATTTATATTCATGGTATCAGGTTTATTTATATTTAACATTTAGTATATTATATAGGGAAGTTAGATATTGACATACATAACACAACAACAATTCTTAAAAATCATTAAATAAGACAATAAGTTCAATGATATTGTTGACATCAAGATGGTAATTATGATATTATGAATTGAATGTTTATATTCAGTTGTTGAAACAAATTCACACATATGATCACAAGACGTTACGACAGCAATGACAAGGTCTCAGAATTCATATGATCACAAGACGTTACGACAGCAATGACAAGGTCTCAGAGTTCATATGATCACAAGACGTTACGACAGCAATGAAAAGGTCTCAGATTTCATATGATCACAAGACGTTACGACAGCAATGACAAGGTCTCAGAGTTCATATGATCACAAGACGTTACGACAGCAATGACAACGTCTCAGAGTTCATATGATCACAAGACGTTACGACAGCAATGACAAGGTCTCAGAGTTCATATGATCACACGACGTTACGACAACAATGACAAGGTCTCAGAGTTCATATGATCACAAGACGTTACGACAGCAATGACAAGGTCTCAGAGTTCATATATTGATGTCACAATTGATTTAACAAGATTTAAAAAGATTTGCCATCCAAACCAAAGGCCCAGATGGCATGTGAACAAGGAAGCCATTGGCTTATCGAAAGTCCAACAATATTTATTTATGTGTAACCCGCCCTCCTGAGATATGTGTCAACCTTGTTTTTAAACATATTCACGCTGCTAGCAGTTACACAATCCGTAGACAATGTGTTCCATTCATTTATTGTCCTCTGTGAGAACGAGTACTTCATCATATGCAATCTACACTGATCCTTTACTACTTTTATTTCATGTCTTCTAGTTCTACTATCTTTCTTGAGTGATAAAAACATATTTCTTTCAATATTTTCTACCCATTCCATATATAACGTCCTTGTCTTTAGAGTTATTAAAACATATTCTTTCAGGCGTTCATCATAACTGTCCACAAATTCAATCCAATGTCCACTAATTATTTTTAGGATGACAAAATTATATCTAATACATTATCTCCCTGGTTGGTTTTAGCACGTGTTGAATAAGGAAGCTATCTTGAATTAAAAATAGAAATTGTTGGTTCTCACCCAATGCAATCGCTATTGATTTCCATTGCACGTGTACATGGTTAAAATCTCCCATTATAATACGTTCCCATTTACTCACTTCCTTTATAGCGTTTTGTATTTTTGAGTTATCCTCTTCGTTTATGTTTGGACTTCGGTAAACTAATCCAATAGTTAATATTGAATTTCCCGAAACTATTTTGTACCAAACAGCTTCATCGCAATCTACTTCTCTTTCTAATTTATATCATCAGCCTGAATAGATTTTTAACATATAAAATAACTCCCCCTCCCCTTCTTCCTATTGGATCTCTCCTAAACATTATGTATCCTGTCAGTCCTAATTCAGCTGTTATTTCTATGTTGGCCCATGATTCAATTATGCCAATTATGTGAAGGTCAATATCTTCTACCATAATGTTTAATTCGTTTTTCTTATTTATTATGTTCGGTGCATTTGAATAGACGAATTTATAACCAGCTTCAGAGATGTTTTCTGAACATTTCGTTACTAGTGGCCTCTTTTCGTGCTTGAGGCACCACTAAGTACCCCCCGCGCTTCTAGTTTAAACAATGTTTACAACCAAAAATATTTGTTATGCTACCTATGCCACTATCTACTGCTACTGAGAGTTCATCAACAAATACTGCTGCCCGCTTTCCACTTAGATGAAGCACATCCCTCATGTACATATCAGCCCTCTCAACAAAACATCCCCACACATCCAACTTCCTCTTCCCTACGATATCTCTTACCCCTCCTGCCTATTACTGGTATAATCCGTCACAGAATTACTTGCTTAACCAGAGTTTATTTTTGTGTTCTGACAATCTGCTTGTATTTTCTAACTATGGCAGTTCTATCCTACCTCTCCACGTTATCTGTCCCTACGTGTACTAAAACAGATCCAACCTTACCCGAACCCATAATGCTTTCTACCCTCTCAGTTATCGGCTATATTTTGGCCCCAGGCAAGCAAACCACCACATCATCTCCCTTGTTTAAGATTCTGTCTGTCTTCCAAACTATCAAGACCCGCGCAAACACCCTCGTTGTCTTCCTCATCCCCTCTATCACTGCCACAGGATAGCTCTTCCGTTAGATCCCTTCCGTTGCATTCTGTCAATCTCTCTCTCTCACCAATCAACCTGTCACCTTTCCTCCCGTCTCCTGGCTGTTGTCTCCTTCCCTTCCATCTCCTGCCCCACTGCCATCTCCTTCGCTCCAGTTGTCTTCCCTCCCGTTTCGTCCCTTCCCGTCTCCTTACGTTATGTCTCCTTACGTCCTGTCTCCCTACGACCTGTCACCTTATCTCATCTCAGCCTCCTTTGATACACCAGTTTAATTCACGACCTGTAAACAAACCCCATTTATCACTCGCTGAATTTGAGTCCGTGGAAAATATTACCTCTGTTAGCAAAAACAGTTTCTTAGTATATGCCTATAATAAATGTGTGCATAATATATGTGCAATAGTAATACTTATTCTAACCAATATTCAACTCTTTCTGACAATTCACTATGCTATCTCAATTGTCGAACTATAAACAACCATATTATCGCTCGCTGACTCCCCAGCCGGAATACAGGACTAACTTACGCTAAAATACTGCCTCTGACTAATTGTTGACAAAAACTGTTTCCTAATATATATCTACAATACGTTTATATATAATATACATGCAATAGTAATACTTATTCTAATCGATATTCCACGCATTTCTGTCAATTCTCTGAACCAAAATCAAATCACTGCTGCACCAAGATTCTCCCGCCAAAAGCTTTTTGAACAGTCGAAGGACGCGCAGCTGCATATGTAAAAGACGAAACTCTACATAGAAACTCCAACCAATTCAGTCAAAGGAACACATTTCCAATATCTTCCAGATAGATATATTGTGTGTACTTCTATACGGATCAGAATAATAGAACTTGACCAGAGAACAGAAACTACATATATTCTGGAACAGATGTTTACGGAATACGGTGTACATCGTCCTGCCAAATGTCGTCACAAATGAAGACGAACGTACTTCACCTTGCCGCAAACGAGGTCAATGACCGGAAGTGTCGTTGGATCAGCCATGTCAACAGGATGTCACAGTCATTACAACATAATTACGACATGGAAGGAGAGGCTGGGAAAAAAGGAGAGGAAGAGCAGGCTACAAATTAGTATTGATTTTCCCACTGAAATCAAAGTTAGACTGAGTCAGTCAAATCCACGCTGTGCACAAAATTACTGTTCGCCGTTAATAAATATTGCACAGTTTGTATTGTTCTTGCCACCGACCTGCGGTAGCGGTGTCGTCAAAGCCCATAGTTTTGTTTTCGAGAAAATCAACACGGAAATGCTCACCGTCATTTGTCGAACTGATTGTGTCTTCATACATTGGGGGATCATGACACGTGTATATGCTGCTAACCAGACAATTTTAACATGTGCGCAGCATAAGTAATCCAGAGATTGGCCCTTTTCCCTGTTCATAACTATTTTTAAAGGTGCAACAATCCCGTCCCAAAATACCGTTCCAAAATCTCTGACATTTCAATCGTTTACCATCAACCTGGAAATAAAATAGTACTTAAAAAAGGAACTATTTCGTGAACACATCGACTGTCATTGCCAATAGTGAACACACACTGACTGTAACAAAAGAAGAGAAAACGGCCGCAGAGTCAGCAGTAGCTGTGGAGGAAACCATATGTACAACATCACATCAGCAGGATTCAGTAAGTGGACAATAAACCAATGATAATAATATATTTAACATCGATAACTCGAAAACTATTCGATGTACCCATCTGCATTACGATGCTTTTACCACGGTAAATATAGTTATTTCGTCTTTCTTCATCCAAGCTAAGCCATTTAAGGCATCTGAGAACTACTAGCTTCGCCTCGGGGTCGATATCGCAGACAAAAGAGAGGTGCTACGTAACCTAAGTAGACGACATAAGAAGCGTAATTTCCTAAGACAACAGTACAAGCGTTAAGGAAACTTCCCTAGCAGCTAAGTAGGCCACATGAAACCGCCGCTGCTGCTGCTGGGTACTGGCCTAGGAATGGGAGACTTCGTCATCTTCATAATCTTCAACATCATCATCATTATTAATATCATGACGTTATTGGCCACAAGCAACACTGCTTTAGGAAGACATACGTGGGGACAAATATGTGAAAATAAATATTTTATTTTGTGCATGAACATGACGCTATTTGCAACGACATCTTGAACGGCTAATAACGAATCACCTCATAATGTCGCCGTGCGGTGCTATGACCGTGTAAGTACTTCTCTTTGTCGTAGCACGCATACATATTATGTTTGAAAGTATGACACCGTCCATCGTTGTCCATTCTAAGCAACACTTGCTGTACAAAGGCCTACTTGAAATGTCTCGCGGAAAGTAGGCCCAGGAAAACGAATCACTATAGTCATATAACCCCATTGAAGCACAGACTGCGGGAACTAGTGAATCACTACAATCACATGTTCCAATTGTAACACAGACTGTGGGGGCTGGTGAATCACTATAGTGGTGTGACTTCCTTGTAGCACAGACTGCTTGGGCTAGTGAATCACTACAATCGCATGATCTGAGGTATCTTTAATGATGAACAACAAG
Source organism: Lamellibrachia satsuma (assembly GCA_033239005.1). Lineage (NCBI taxonomy): Eukaryota > Metazoa > Annelida > Polychaeta > Sabellida > Siboglinidae > Lamellibrachia > Lamellibrachia satsuma. Next base: position 2,349,565 of record BSQZ01000010.1, on the reverse strand, counting down.
AAACTGTGGCGGGAACACATACAGGTTCTGCTTCCATTCCGTCCACGGATGATGACGAATACCACAGGAATCACCGGCAATCTGCTGGTGGCCGACCGAAACACAACCCAGCCGTGCCTGATCCTCGCTGACGGCCGCCAGTTCAGGCTCAGACCGTGGTTCTGCTTCCTTCAAAATTCGCTGCTTATCCGATTACAGTTAAGTATTTATTTTGGTAATCTCCATTTTCATTGACTTTATCGAGATTATGCATTAGGAGGAAAACAGAGAGACGTTACTGAAATCTTAATATAGGCAAATAACTCTACATTAACACACTTTTCCGCGTGATTTACACAGCTGGAAATGTGATATTTTACAAGAATTATTAAAGGGAACCAACATTGTCCGATCTCAAAGTTTCTCAAGACAAACAAAGGAGTGGAATAAAACGTGAATCTCACAGACGAATAAAATGTCCGATGAAAAGTATTATCTTTCACCTTCAAATGTGAAGATGTATTGGTCTGCCCTATTGCAGACCAATAAACCATCCGATAAAACGTATCATATTTCACCTTCAAATGTGAAGACTTGTTGGTCTGTCTGTTAACGCAGTACAGCGGTCTCGATATACGTCGTCAAGCCAACAATATAAAAACACATAAAACACAAACGATCTATATACTACAATAACACGTTTTGTATGGATATTGTTTTTAAGCAACCGATATGTTATAAATACTAATAAATTCAATGCTGCAATATCCCAATCTCAGTGGCAATGTCCAAAAAAGGTCGCTCAGTTAACACATGAAAATCGTACATCAATAACATGATAGCGGACTCCGACGGGTCTGTCAGGTAGCCTGGTTTCTGCGTTATTTTCCAACTGATGTGGCTATTTTCGCTGTGACGCTGACGAGATCATCGCACGGCAGCAGGAATCAAATCACTCGCCGCCATCCAGCAAAACGTGTCCCAGATGCTCCAAGATATTACATTTTAGTCCATGATATCATCCCAATATAGACATTCGGGACGCAGCACGGCACTGACAGGACATTAAACTATTAATATTGGTGACAACGGTGCGGTGAAGTCGTTGCGGTTAAAAACTTCTGTGCTGGCTATCCAGATTCAGTTGTATAAATGAGCATCTGGAAAAACTCGCTGAAGCAGTTAGATTTATGAGTACCTTTAGGGCTCTAATGCCAGGGTGGATTAATGCGCATGTGCAGTCACTGCTTTGTTGTTCTTATGAGCATGTCAACTTGTGCAGTGTTTTCAGCGGTCGTGAAGACCAAAACCGCATGTACACATGCATGTACGCACGCACGCACGCACGCACGCACGCACGCACGCACGCACGCACGCACGCACGCACGCACGCACGCACGCACGCACGCACGCACGCACGCACGCACGCACGCACACTCGTTGTACCATGAATACCACGTTTCATAAGGCGAACATGTTAAGCTTTTATCTAAACGCCGCTCTTAAGCCATAACTGCTCTCAAATGTGCATTTGGAATTCCACATAGGTCAAAACACTGCGCTGCTTAGAAAACATACAAATTCTGCATTCGTGATTGAAGTCATGCATGTCGTAATACAACATCGATACTCGCGCCCTCTGACGACAGTGGACTGTCATGTCTTTCACTACATTGAGTTTACCATCATCGCTTTGAGCGATCGAATTCTACCAATCAAACAACATATTTGTTTACACGGGACATCTGCATGACCATTCCGAGAAGGGGAACATCTGCAGATGCTCGTCTTGGAATGTGAACAAACAGATCTTCGTCTGCATTTACGATCGGTTGTGTAATGAACTGTGTAAAGAACTGTATTAACGAAAACAGGCCGTAATTGCAGTGACGTAATTTTTTGTGCGGGCAGATTACAACAGGAGTTGAGGCAGGATTTGGCGCTCGGGGCCGGGGGCTCAGTGACCTAAATAAAACCCAGGCCTTCCCACATTCCAGATCATCCTACATTCAGTCGGGGATCTCCTTCCGTCAACATTTACCACTAAGGACACACCACGTCGTGTAATTAAACGTCAAGGAGTTCT